>RWGY01000249.1:0-15271 GCA_007726485.1 Eragrostis curvula
TGCATTAGTGTGTTTCTGCAAAAGCACCAAAAAGGCACGGGAAGCACTCGTTTTCACTCGTGATGATGTTTTGATGTAATTGGATGTTCCCATAGGAAAACACACAAAAATGAGTTTACTTGCGGACGATGCAAACAGGGATGTTCCGAGCCATGTTGGTGCATTAGTGCTGTGTCGTGCGAATGCACCAAAACTACATGGGAAGCGCTCGTTTTCACTCGTGATGGGGTTTTCATGTAATTGGATGGTTCCCATAGGAAACACTGAAAAAACATGAGTTTACTTGCGGAGGGATGCAAACACGGATTGTTCCCGAGCCGGTTTGTGCATTAGTGCTGTTTCGGGCAGAATGCACCAAACTGCATGGGAAGTGCTTGTTTGCACTCGTGATGATGTTTGATGTAATTGGATGGTTTCCCGTAGGAAAACACTCAAAACATGAGTTTACTTGCGGACGATGCAAACCGGGATGTTCCCGAGCCGTTTTGGTGCATTAGTGTTGTTCGTGCATAATGCACCAAAAAGGCACGGGAAGCGCTCGTTTTCACTCGTGATGATGTTTTGACGTAATTGGATGTTCCCGTAGGAAAACACTCAAAAACATGAGTTTACTTGCGGACGATGCAAACAGAGATGTTCCCGAGCCGTTTGGTGCATTAGTGCTGTTTCGTGCAGAAGGCACCAAAACTCCATGGGGAGCGCTCGTTTTCACTCGTGATGATGTTTTGTTGTAACTGGATGGTTCCTGTAGGAAAACACTCAAAACATGAGTTTACTTGCGGACGATGAAACCGGGATGTTCCGGAGCCGTTTTGGTGCATTAGTGCTGTTTCGTGCAAAACGCATCAAAACGGCGCGGGAAGCGCTCGTTTTCACTCGTGATGATGTTTTGATGTAATTGGATCGTTCCCATAGGAAAACACTTAAAAACATGAGTTTACTTGCGGACAATGCAAACAGGGATGTTCCCGAGCCGTGTTGGTGCATTAGTGCTGTGTCGTGCGGAATGTACCAAAACTACATGGGAAGCGCTCCTTTTCACTCGTGATGGGGTTTTCATGTAATTGGATGGTTCCCATAGGAAAACACTGAAAAACATGAGTTACTTGCGGAGGATGCAAACACGGATGTTCCCGAGCCGGTTTGGTGCATTATTGCTGTTTCGGGCAGAATGCACCAAAACTGCATGGGAAGTGCTTGTTTGCACTCGTGATGATGTTTTGATGTAATTGGATTGTTCCCGTAGGAAAACACTCAAAACAGGAGTTTACTTGCGGACGATGCAAACCGGGATGATCCGAAGCCGTGTTGGTGCATTAGTGCTGTTTCATTCAGAATGCACCAAAACTGCATGGGAAGTGCTTGTTTGCACTCGTGATGATGTTTTGATGTAATTGGATTGTTCCCGTAGGAAAACACTAAAAACAGGAGTTTACTTGCGGACGATGCAAACCGGGATGTTCCGAAGCCGTGTTGGTGCATTAGTGCTGTTTCATTCAGAATGCACCAAAACTGCATGGGAAGCGCTTGTTTTCACTCGTGATGATGTTTTGATGTAATTGGATGGTTCCCGTAGGAAAACACTCAAAACATGAGTTTACTTGCGGACGATGCAAACCGGGATGTTCCGAAGCCGTGTTGGTGCATTAGTGCTGTTTCATTCAGAATGCACCAAAACTGCATGGGAAGCGCTTGTTTTCACTCGTGATGATGTTTTAATGTAATTGCATGGTTCCCGTAGGAAAACACTCAAAACATGAGTTTACTTCAGGACGATGCAAACCGGGATGTTCCGAAGCTGTGTTGATGCATTAGTATGTTACGTGCAAAACGCACCAAAACGGCGCGGGAAGCACTCAATTTCACTCATGATGATGTTTTGATGTAATTGGATGGTTCCCATCGGAAAACACTCAAAAACATAAGTTTACTTGCGGACGATGCTAACTGGGATGTTCCGAAGCCATTTTGGTGCATTTGTGCTGTTTCGTGCAGAATGCACCAAAAGTGCATGGGAAGCGCTCGTTTTCACTCGTAATGATGTTTTGATGTAATTGGATGGTTCCCGTAGGAAACCATTGAACATGAGTTTACTTGCGGACGAAGCAAATCGCGATGATACGGAGCCGTTTTGGTGCACAAGTGCTGTTTCGTGCAAATCGCACCAAAAAGGTGTGGGAAGCGCTCATTTTCACGTGTGATGATGTTTTGATGTAATTGGATGGTTCCCATAGGAAAACATGCAAAAACATGAGTTTACTTGCGGACGATGCAAACCGGGATGTTCCGGAGCCGTTTTGGTGCATTAGTGTTGTTTCTTGCAAAAGGCACCAAAAAGGCACGGGAAGCACTCGTTTTCACTCGTGATGATGTTTTGATGTAATTGGATAGTTCCCATAGAACAACACACAAAAACATGAGTTTACTTGCGGACGATGCAAACAGGGATGTTCCCGAGCCATGTTGGTGCATTAGTGCTGTGTCGTGCGGAATGCACCAAAACTACATGGGAAGCGCTCCTTTTCACTCGTGATGGGGTTTTCATGTAATTGGATGGTTCCCATAGGAAAACACTTAAAAACATGAGTTTACTTGCGGAGGATGCAAACACGGATGTTCCCGAGCCGGTTTGGTGCATTAGTGCTGTTTCGGGCAGAATGCACCAAAACTGCATGGGAAGTGCTTGTTTGCACTCGTGATGATGTTTTGATGTAATTGGATGGTTCCCGTAGGAAAACACTCAAAACATGAGTTTACTTGCGGACGATGCAAACCGGGATGTTCCCGAGCCGTTTTGGTGCATTAGTGTTGTTTCGTGCATAATGCACCAAAAAGGCACGGGAAGCGCTCGTTTTCACTCGTGATGATGTTTTGACGTAATTGGATGGTTCCCGTAGGAAAACACTCAAAAACATGAGTTTACTTGCGGACGATGCAAACAGAGATGTTCCCGAGCCGTTTGGTGCATTAGTGCTGTTTCGTGCAGAAGGCACCAAAACTCCATGGGGAGCGCTCGTTTTCACTCGTGATGATGTTTTGTTGTAACTGGATGGTTCCTGTAGGAAAACACTCAAAACATGAGTTTACTTGCGGACGATGAAACCGGGATGTTCCGGAGCCGTTTTGGTGCATTAGTGCTGTTTCGTGCAAAACGCATCAAAACGGCGCGGGAAGCGCTCGTTTTCACTCGTGATGATGTTTTGATGTAATTGGATCGTTCCCATAGGAAAACACTTAAAAACATGAGTTTACTTGCGGACAATGCAAACAGGGATGTTCCCGAGCCGTGTTGGTGCATTAGTGCTGTGTCGTGCGGAATGTACCAAAACTACATGGGAAGCGCTCCTTTTCACTCGTGATGGGGTTTTCATGTAATTGGATGGTTCCCATAGGAAAACACTGAAAAACATGAGTTTACTTGCGGAGGATGCAAACACGGATGTTCCCGAGCCGGTTTGGTGCATTATTGCTGTTTCGGGCAGAATGCACCAAAACTGCATGGGAAGTGCTTGTTTGCACTCGTGATGATGTTTTGATGTAATTGGATTGTTCCCGTAGGAAAACACTCAAAACAGGAGTTTACTTGCGGACGATGCAAACCGGGATGATCCGAAGCCGTGTTGGTGCATTAGTGCTGTTTCATTCAGAATGCACCGAAACTGCATGGGAAGTGCTTGTTTGCACTCGTGATGATGTTTTGATGTAATTGGATTGTTCCCGTAGGAAAACACTAAAAACAGGAGTTTACTTGCGGACGATGCAAACCGGGATGTTCCGAAGCCGTGTTGGTGCATTAGTGCTGTTTCATTCAGAATGCACCAAAACTGCATGGGAAGCGCTTGTTTTCACTCGTGATGATGTTTTGATGTAATTGGATGGTTCCCGTAGGAAAACACTCAAAACATGAGTTTACTTGCGGACGATGCAAACCGGGATGTTCCGAAGCCGTGTTGGTGCATTAGTGCTGTTTCATTCAGAATGCACCAAAACTGCATGGGAAGCGCTTGTTTTCACTCGTGATGATGTTTTAATGTAATTGCATGGTTCCCGTAGGAAAACACTCAAAACATGAGTTTACTTCAGGACGATGCAAACCGGGATGTTCCGAAGCTGTGTTGATGCATTAGTATGTTACGTGCAAAACGCACCAAAACGGCGCGGGAAGCACTCAATTTCACTCATGATGATGTTTTGATGTAATTGGATGGTTCCCATCGGAAAACACTCAAAAACATAAGCTTACTTGCGGACGATGCTAACTGGGATGTTCCGAAGCCATTTTGGTGCATTTGTGCTGTTTCGTGCAGAATGCACCAAAAGTGCATGGGAAGCGCTCGTTTTCACTCGTAATGATGTTTTGATGTAATTGGATGGTTCCCGTAGGAAA
Source organism: Eragrostis curvula (assembly GCA_007726485.1). Lineage (NCBI taxonomy): Eukaryota > Viridiplantae > Streptophyta > Magnoliopsida > Poales > Poaceae > Eragrostis > Eragrostis curvula. Next base: position 4,388 of record RWGY01000249.1, read on the forward strand.
CCATTGAACATGAGTTTACTTGCGGACGAAGCAAATCGCGATGATACGGAGCCGTTTTGGTGCACAAGTGCTGTTTCGTGCAAATCGCACCAAAAAGGTGTGGGAAGCGCTCATTTTCACGTGTGATGATGTTTTGATGTAATTGGATGGTTCCCATAGGAAAACATGCAAAAACATGAGTTTACTTGCGGACGATGCAAACCGGGATGTTCCGGAGCCGTTTTGGTGCATTAGTGTTGTTTCTTGCAAAAGGCACCAAAAAGGCACGGGAAGCACTCGTTTTCACTCGTGATGATGTTTTGATGTAATTGGATAGTTCCCATAGAACAACACACAAAAACATGAGTTTACTTGCGGACGATGCAAACAGGGATGTTCCCGAGCCATGTTGGTGCATTAGTGCTGTGTCGTGCGGAATGCACCAAAACTACATGGGAAGCGCTCCTTTTCACTCGTGATGGGGTTTTCATGTAATTGGATGGTTCCCATAGGAAAACACTTAAAAACATGAGTTTACTTGCGGAGGATGCAAACACGGATGTTCCCGAGCCGGTTTGGTGCATTAGTGCTGTTTCGGGCAGAATGCACCAAAACTGCATGGGAAGTGCTTGTTTGCACTCGTGATGATGTTTTGATGTAATTGGATGGTTCCCGTAGGAAAACACTCAAAACATGAGTTTACTTGCGGACGATGCAAACCGGGATGTTCCCGAGCCGTTTTGGTGCATTAGTGTTGTTTCGTGCATAATGCACCAAAAAGGCACGGGAAGCGCTCGTTTTCACTCGTGATGATGTTTTGACGTAATTGGATGGTTCCCGTAGGAAAACACTCAAAAACATGAGTTTACTTGCGGACGATGCAAACAGAGATGTTCCCGAGCCGTTTGGTGCATTAGTGCTGTTTCGTGCAGAAGGCACCAAAACTCCATGGGGAGCGCTCGTTTTCACTCGTGATGATGTTTTGTTGTAACTGGATGGTTCCTGTAGGAAAACACTCAAAACATGAGTTTACTTGCGGACGATGAAACCGGGATGTTCCGGAGCCGTTTTGGTGCATTAGTGCTGTTTCGTGCAAAACGCATCAAAACGGCGCGGGAAGCGCTCGTTTTCACTCGTGATGATGTTTTGATGTAATTGGATCGTTCCCATAGGAAAACACTTAAAAACATGAGTTTACTTGCGGACAATGCAAACAGGGATGTTCCCGAGCCGTGTTGGTGCATTAGTGCTGTGTCGTGCGGAATGTACCAAAACTACATGGGAAGCGCTCCTTTTCACTCGTGATGGGGTTTTCATGTAATTGGATGGTTCCCATAGGAAAACACTGAAAAACATGAGTTTACTTGCGGAGGATGCAAACACGGATGTTCCCGAGCCGGTTTGGTGCATTATTGCTGTTTCGGGCAGAATGCACCAAAACTGCATGGGAAGTGCTTGTTTGCACTCGTGATGATGTTTTGATGTAATTGGATTGTTCCCGTAGGAAAACACTCAAAACAGGAGTTTACTTGCGGACGATGCAAACCGGGATGATCCGAAGCCGTGTTGGTGCATTAGTGCTGTTTCATTCAGAATGCACCCAAACTGCATGGGAAGTGCTTGTTTGCACTCGTGATGATGTTTTGATGTAATTGGATTGTTCCCGTAGGAAAACAGTAAAAACAGGAGTTTACTTGCGGACGATGCAAACCGGGATGTTCCGAAGCCGTGTTGGTGCATTAGTGCTGTTTCATTCAGAATGCACCAAAACTGCATGGGAAGCGCTTGTTTTCACTCGTGATGATGTTTTGATGTAATTGGATGGTTCCCGTAGGAAAACACTCAAAACATGAGTTTACTTGCGGACGATGCAAACCGGGATGTTCCGAAGCCGTGTTGGTGCATTAGTGCTGTTTCATTTAGAATGCACCAAAACTGCATGGGAAGCGCTTGTTTTCACTCGTGATGATGTTTTGATGTAATTGGATGGTTCCCGTAGGAAAACACTCAAAACATGAGTTTACTTGCGGACAATGCAAACCGGGATGTTCCGAAGCTGTGTTGGTGCATTAGTATGTTACGTGCAAAACGCACCAAAACGGCGCGGGAAGCACTCAGTTTCACTCATGATGATGTTTTGATGTAATTGGATGGTTCCCATAGGAAAACAGTCAAAAACATAAGTTTACTTGCGGACGATGCTAACTGGGATGTTCCGAAGCCGTTTTGGTGCATTACTGCTGTTTCGTGCAGAACGCATCAAAACGGCACGGGAAACGCTCGTTTTCACTCGTGATGATGTTTTGTTGTAACTGGATGGTTCCTGTAGGAAAACACTCAAAACATGAGTTTACTTGCGGACGATGAAACCGGGATGTTCCGGAGCCGTTTTGGTGCATTATTGCTGTTTCGTGCAAAACGCATCAAAACGGCGCGGGAAGCGCTCGTTTTCACTCGTGATGATGTTTTGATGTAATTGGATAGTTCCCATAGGAAAACATTCAAAAACATGAGTTTACTTGCGGACGATGCAAACCGGGATGTTCCGAAGCCGTGTTGGTGCATTAGTGCTGTTTCATTCAGAATGCACCAAAACTGCATGGGAAGCGCTTGTTTTCACTCGTGATGATGTTTTGATGTAATTGGATGGTTCCCGTAGGAAAACACTCAAAACATGAGTTTACTTGCGGACGATGAAACCGGGATGTTCCGGAGCCGTTTTGGTGCATTAGTGCTGTTTCGTGCAAAACGCATCAAAACGGCGCGGGAAGCGCTCGTTTTCACTCGTGGTGATGTTTTGATGTAATTGGATAGTTCCCATAGGAAAACACTCAAAAACATGAGTTTACTTGCGGACGACGCAAACAGGGATGTTCCCGAGCCGTTTTGGTGCATTAGTGCTGTTTCGTGCAAAACGCATCAAAACGGCGCGGGAAGCGCTCGTTTTCACTCGTGATGATGTTTTGATGTAATTGGATAGTTCCCATAGGAAAACACTCAAAAACATGAGTTTACTTGCGGACGACGCAAACAGGGATGTTCCCGAGCCGTTTTGGTGCATTAGTGCTGTTTCGTGCATAATGCATCAAAACGGCGCGGGAAGCGCTCGTTTTCACTCGTGATGATGTTTTGATGTAATTGGATGGTTCCCGTAGGAAAACATTGAACATGAGTTTACTTGCGGACGAAGCAAATCGGGATGATACGGAGCCGTTTTGGTGCATTAGTGCTGTTTCGTGCAAATCGCACCAAAAAGGTGTGGGAAGCGCTCGTTTTCACTTGTGATGATGTTTTGATGTAATTGGATGGTTCCCATAGGAAAACATGCAAAAACATGAGTTTACTTGCGGACGATGCAAACCGGGATGTTCCCGAGCCGTTTTGGTGCATTAGTGCTGTTTCGTGCATAATGCATCAAAACGGCGCGGGAAGCGCTCGTTTTCACTCGTGATGATGTTTTGATGTAATTGGATGGTTCCCGTAGGAAAACATTGAACATGAGTTTACTTGCGGACGAAGCAAATCGGGATGATACGGAGCCGTTTTGGTGCATTAGTGCTGTTTCGTGCAAATCGCACCAAAAAGGTGTGGGAAGCGCTCGTTTTCACTTGTGATGATGTTTTGATGTAATTGGATGGTTCCCATAGGAAAACATGCAAAAACATGAGTTTACTTGCGGACGATGCAAACCGGGATGTTCCGGAGCCGTTTTGGTGCATTAGTGTTGTTTCATGCAAAAGGCACCAAAAAGGCACGGGAAGCACTCGTTTTCACTCGTGATGATGTTTTGACGTAATTGGATGGTTCCCGTAGGAAAACACTCAAAAACATGAGTTTACTTGCGGACGATGCAAACAGAGATGTTCCGGAGCCGTTTTGGTGCATTAGTGCTGTTTCGTGCAAAACGCATCAAAACGGCACGGGAAACGCTCGTTTTCACTCGTGATGATGTTTTGTTGTAACTGGATGGTTCCTGTAGGAAAACACTCAAAACATGAGTTTACTTGCGGACGATGAAACCGGGATGTTCCGGAGCCGTTTTGGTGCATTAGTGCTGTTTCGTGCAAAACGCATCAAAACGGCGCGGGAAGCGCTCGTTTTCACTCGTGATGATGTTTTGATGTAATTGGATAGTTCCCATAGGAAAACATTCAAAAACATGAGTTTACTTGCGGACGATGCAAACCGGGATGTTCCGAAGCCGTGTTGGTGCATTAGTGCTGTTTCATTCTGAATGCACCAAAACTGCATGGGAAGCGCTTGTTTTCACTCGTGATGATGTTTTGATGTAATTGGATGGTTCCCGTAGGAAAACACTCAAAACATGAGTTTACTTGCGGACGATGAAACCGGGATGTTCCGGAGCCGTTTTGGTGCATTAGTGCTGTTTCGTGCAAAACGCATCAAAACGGCGCGGGAAGCGCTCGTTTTCACTCGTGGTGATGTTTTGATGTAATTGGATAGTTCCCATAGGAAAACACTCAAAAACATGAGTTTACTTGCGGACGACGCAAACAGGGATGTTCCCGAGCCGTTTTGGTGCATTAGTGCTGTTTCGTGCAAAACGCATCAAAACGGCGCGGGAAGCGCTCGTTTTCACTCGTGATGATGTTTTGATGTAATTGGATAGTTCCCATAGGAAAACACTCAAAAACATGAGTTTACTTGCGGACGACGCAAACAGGGATGTTCCCGAGCCGTTTTGGTGCATTAGTGCTGTTTCGTGCATAATGCATCAAAACGGCGCGGGAAGCGCTCGTTTTCACTCGTGATGATGTTTTGATGTAATTGGATGGTTCCCGTAGGAAAACATTGAACATGAGTTTACTTGCGGACGAAGCAAATCGGGATGATACGGAGCCGTTTTGGTGCATTAGTGCTGTTTCGTGCAAATCGCACCAAAAAGGTGTGGGAAGCGCTCGTTTTCACTTGTGATGATGTTTTGATGTAATTGGATGGTTCCCATAGGAAAACATGCAAAAACATGAGTTTACTTGCGGACGATGCAAACCGGGATGTTCCGGAGCCGTTTTGGTGCATTAGTGTTGTTTCATGCAAAAGGCACCAAAAAGGCACGGGAAGCACTCGTTTTCACTCGTGATGATGTTTTGACGTAATTGGATGGTTCCCATAGGAAACACTCAAAAACATGAGTTTACTTGCGGACGATGCAAACAGAGATGTTCCCGAGCCGTTTGGTGCATTAGTGCTGTTTCGTGCAGAAGGCACCAAAACTCCATGGGGAGCGCTCGTTTTCACTCGTGATGATGTTTTGTTGTAACTGGATGTTTCCTGTAGGAAAACACTCAAAACATGAGTTTACTTGCGGACGATGAAACCGGGATGTTTCGGAGCCGTTTTGGTGCATTAGTGCTGTTTCGTGCAAAACGCATCAAAACGGCACGGGAAGCGCTCGTTTTCACTCGTGGTGATGTTTTGATGTAATTGGATGGTTCCCATAGGAAAACACTCAAAAACATAAGTTTACTTGCGGACGATGCTAACTGGGATGTTCCGAAGCCCTTTTGGTGCATTAGTGCTGTTTCGTGCAGAATGCACCAAAACTGCATGGGAAGCGCTCGTTTTCACTCGTGATGATGTTTTGATGTAATTGGATGGCTCCCGTAGGAAAACATTGAACATGAGTTTACTTGCGGACGACGCAAATTGGGATGATACGGAGCCGTTTTGGTGCATTAGTGCTGTTTCGTGCAAATCGCACCAAAAAGGTGTGGGAAGCGCTCATTTTCACTTGTGATGATGTTTTGATGTAATTGGATGGTTCCCATTGGAAAACATGCAAAAACATGAGTTTACTTGCGGACGATGCAAACCGGGATGTACCGGAGCCGTTTTGGTGCATTAGTGTTGTTTCATGCAAAAGGCACCAAAAAGGCACGGGAAGCACTCGTTTTCACTCGTGATGATGTTTTGACGTAATTGGATGGTTCCCGTAGGAAAACACTCAAAAACATGAGTTTACTTGCGGACGATGCAAACAGAGATGTTCCCGAGCCGTTTGGTGCATTAGTGCTGTTTCGTGCAGAAGGCACCAAAACTCCATGGGGAGCGCTCGTTTTCACTCGTGATGATGTTTTGTTGTAACTGGATGGTTCCTGTAGGAAAACACTCAAAACATGAGTTTACTTGCGGACGATGAAACCGGGATGTTCCGGAGCCGTTTTGGTGCATTAGTGCTGTTTCGTGCAAAACGCATCAAAACGGCGCGGGAAGCGCTCGTTTTCACTCGTGATGATGTTTTGATGTAATTGGATCGTTCCCATAGGAAAACACTTAAAAACATGAGTTTACTTGCGGACAATGCAAACAGGGATGTTCCCGAGCCGTGTTGGTGCATTAGTGCTGTGTCGTGCGGAATGTACCAAAACTACATGGGAAGCGCTCCTTTTCACTCGTGATGGGGTTTTCATGTAATTGGATGGTTCCCATAGGAAAACACTGAAAAACATGAGTTTACTTGCGGAGGATGCAAACACGGATGTTCCCGAGCCGGTTTGGTGCATTATTGCTGTTTCGGGCAGAATGCACCAAAACTGCATGGGAAGTGCTTGTTTGCACTCGTGATGATGTTTTGATGTAATTGGATTGTTCCCGTAGGAAAACACTCAAAACAGGAGTTTACTTGCGGACGATGCAAACCGGGATGATCCGAAGCCGTGTTGGTGCATTAGTGCTGTTTCATTCAGAATGCACCCAAACTGCATGGGAAGTGCTTGTTTGCACTTGTGATGATGTTTTGATGTAATTGGATTGTTCCCGTAGGAAAACAGTAAAAACAGGAGTTTACTTGCGGACGATGCAAACCGGGATGTTCCGAAGCCGTGTTGGTGCATTAGTGCTGTTTCATTCAGAATGCACCAAAACTGCATGGGAAGCGCTTGTTTTCACTCGTGATGATGTTTTGATGTAATTGGATGGTTCCCGTAGGAAAACACTCAAAACATGAGTTTACTTGCGGACGATGCAAACCGGGATGTTCCGAAGCCGTGTTGGTGCATTAGTGCTGTTTCATTTAGAATGCACCAAAACTGCATGGGAAGCGCTTGTTTTCACTCGTGATGATGTTTTGATGTAATTGGATGGTTCCCGTAGGAAAACACTCAAAACATGAGTTTACTTGCGGACAATGCAAACCGGGATGTTCCGAAGCTGTGTTGGTGCATTAGTATGTTACGTGCAAAACGCACCAAAACGGCGCGGGAAGCACTCAGTTTCACTCATGATGATGTTTTGATGTAATTGGATGGTTCCCATAGGAAAACAGTCAAAAACATAAGTTTACTTGCGGACGATGCTAACTGGGATGTTCCGAAGCCGTTTTGGTGCATTACTGCTGTTTCGTGCAGAACGCATCAAAACGGCACGGGAAACGCTCGTTTTCACTCGTGATGATGTTTTGTTGTAACTGGATGGTTCCTGTAGGAAAACACTCAAAACATGAGTTTACTTGCGGACGATGAAACCGGGATGTTCCGGAGCCGTTTTGGTGCATTATTGCTGTTTCGTGCAAAACGCATCAAAACGGCGCGGGAAGCGCTCGTTTTCACTCGTGATGATGTTTTGATGTAATTGGATAGTTCCCATAGGAAAACATTCAAAAACATGAGTTTACTTGCGGACGATGCAAACCGGGATGTTCCGAAGCCGTGTTGGTGCATTAGTGCTGTTTCATTCAGAATGCACCAAAACTGCATGGGAAGCGCTTGTTTTCACTCGTGATGATGTTTTGATGTAATTGGATGGTTCCCGTAGGAAAACACTCAAAACATGAGTTTACTTGCGGACGATGAAACCGGGATGTTCCGGAGCCGTTTTGGTGCATTAGTGCTGTTTCGTGCAAAACGCATCAAAACGGCGCGGGAAGCGCTCGTTTTCACTCGTGGTGATGTTTTGATGTAATTGGATAGTTCCCATAGGAAAACACTCAAAAACATGAGTTTACTTGCGGACGACGCAAACAGGGATGTTCCCGAGCCGTTTTGGTGCATTAGTGCTGTTTCGTGCAAAACGCATCAAAACGGCGCGGGAAGCGCTCGTTTTCACTCGTGATGATGTTTTGATGTAATTGGATAGTTCCCATAGGAAAACACTCAAAAACATGAGTTTACTTGCGGACGACGCAAACAGGGATGTTCCCGAGCCGTTTTGGTGCATTAGTGCTGTTTCGTGCATAATGCATCAAAACGGCGCGGGAAGCGCTCGTTTTCACTCGTGATGATGTTTTGATGTAATTGGATGGTTCCCGTAGGAAAACATTGAACATGAGTTTACTTGCGGACGAAGCAAATCGGGATGATACGGAGCCGTTTTGGTGCATTAGTGCTGTTTCGTGCAAATCGCACCAAAAAGGTGTGGGAAGCGCTCGTTTTCACTTGTGATGATGTTTTGATGTAATTGGATGGTTCCCATAGGAAAACATGCAAAAACATGAGTTTACTTGCGGACGATGCAAACCGGGATGTTCCCGAGCCGTTTTGGTGCATTAGTGCTGTTTCGTGCATAATGCATCAAAACGGCGCGGGAAGCGCTCGTTTTCACTCGTGATGATGTTTTGATGTAATTGGATGGTTCCCGTAGGAAAACATTGAACATGAGTTTACTTGCGGACGAAGCAAATCGGGATGATACGGAGCCGTTTTGGTGCATTAGTGCTGTTTCGTGCAAAATCGCACCAAAAAGGTGTGGGAAGCGCTCGTTTTCACTTGTGATGATGTTTTGATGTAATTGGATGGTTCCCATAGGAAAACATGCAAAAACATGAGTTTACTTGCGGACGATGCAAACCGGGATGTTCCGGAGCCGTTTTGGTGCATTAGTGTTGTTTCATGCAAAAGGCACCAAAAAGGCACGGGAAGCACTCGTTTTCACTCGTGATGATGTTTTGACGTAATTGGATGGTTCCCGTAGGAAAACACTCAAAACATGAGTTTACTTGCGGACGATGCAAACAGAGATGTTCCCGAGCCGTTTGGTGCATTAGTGCTGTTTCGTGCAGAAGGCACCAAAACTCCATGGGAGCGCTCGTTTTCACTCGTGATGATGTTTTGTTGTAACTGGATGTTTCCTGTAGGAAAACACTCAAAACATGAGTTTACTTGCGGACGATGAAACCGGGATGTTTCGGAGCCGTTTTGGTGCATTAGTGCTGTTTCGTGCAAAACGCATCAAAACGGCACGGGAAAGCGCTCGTTTTCACTCGTGGTGATGTTTTGATGTAATTGGATGGTTCCCATAGGAAAACACTCAAAAACATAAGTTTACTTGCGGACGATGCTAACTGGGATGTTCCGAAGCCCTTTTGGTGCATTAGTGCTGTTTCGTGCAGAATGCACCAAAACTGCATGGGAAGCGCTCGTTTCACTCGTGATGATGTTTTGATGTAATTGGATGGCTCCCGTAGGAAAACATTGAACATGAGTTTACTTGCGGACGACGCAAATTGGGATGATACGGAGCCGTTTTGGTGCATTAGTGCTTGTTTCGTGCAAATCGCACCAAAAAGGTGTGGGAAGCGCTCATTTTCACTTGTGATGATGTTTTGATGTAATTGGATGGTTCCCATTGGAAAACATGCAAAACATGAGTTTACTTGCGGACGATGCAAACCGGGATGTACCGGAGCCGTTTTGGTTGCATTAGTGTTGTTTCATGCAAAAGGCACCAAAAAGGCACGGGAAGCACTCGTTTTCACTCGTGATGATGTTTTGACGTAATTGGATGGTTCCCGTAGGAAAACACTCAAAAACATGAGTTTACTTGCGGACGATGCAAACAGAGATGTTCCCGAGCCGTTTGGTGCATTAGTGCTGTTTCGTGCAGAAGGCACCAAAACTCCATGGGGAGCGCTCGTTTTCACTCGTGATGATGTTTTGTTGTAACGGATGTTTCCTGTAGGAAAACACTCAAAACATGAGTTTACTTGCGGACGATGATGAAACCGGGATGTTTCGGAGCCGTTTTGGTGCATTAGTGCTGTTTCGTGCCAAAACGCATCAAAAACGGCACGGGAAGCGCTCGTTTTCACTCGTGGTGATGTTTTGATGTAATTGGATGGTTCCCATAGGAAAAACACTCAAAAACATAAGTTTACTTGCGGACGATGCTAACTGGGATGTTCCGAAGCCCTTTGGTGCATTAGTGCTGTTTCGTGCAGAATGCACCAAAACTGCATGGGAAGCGCTCGTTTTTCACTCGTGATGATGTTTTGATGTAATTGGATGGTTCCCGTAGGAAAAACATTGAACATGAGTTTACTTGCGGACGACGCCAAATTGGGATGATACGGAGCCGTTTTGGTGCATTAGTGCTGTTTCGTGCAAATCGCACCAAAAAGGTGTGGGAAAGCGCTCATTTTCACTTGTGATGATGTTTTGATGTAATTGGATGGTTCCCAGAGGAAAACATGCAAAAACATGAGTTTACTGCGGACGATGCAACCCGGGATGTACCGGGAGCCGTTTGGTGCATTTAGTGTTGTTTCATGCAAAAGGCACCAAAAAGGCACGGGAAGCACTCTATTTCACTCGTGATGATGTTTTGACGTAATTGGATGGTTCCCGTAGGAAAACACTCAAAAACATGAGTTTTACTTGCGGACGATGCAAACAGAGATGTTCCCGACTCCGTTTGGTGCATAGTGCTGTTTCGGGCAGAATGCACCAAAACTGCATGGGGAAGTGCTTGTTGCACTCGTGATGATGTTTTGATGTAATTGGATTGTTCCCGTAGGAAAAAACCTCAAAACAGGAGTTTACTTGCGGACGATTGCAAACCGGGATGTTCCAAAGCCGTGTTGGTGCATTAGTGCTGTTTCATTCAGAATGCACCAAAATGCATGGGAAGCGCTTGTTTTCACTCGTGATGATGTTTGATGTAATTGGATGG
>RWGY01000250.1:0-22822 GCA_007726485.1 Eragrostis curvula
AAATCTGTCATGACAACCATCCAAGACTCGAAGTCAATGTAACACACTGCAGGGAAGAAGACAGGCTACTCTCCCTCTTTCGCCTTGTCCACCACCTGTACTTCATCGACTTCAATCACTTGGGCAGGCTCCGCATCCCTCATCACAACCTCTGAACTTGAATCGTTGCAGGTTTCTGATGGTGCAGATGGTGCAGGACCTGTAATCTTGCTTGCTGCCTCTTGATCCGAGACCATGGACACCTCATCAGTGTTCACATCCATCATCTTGTGCTGCTTCGGGAGTTTCTTCTCAGCTGGGCTCTTCTCATTGGATGCCGACTCCACTTTAACCTCTTTTGGTGGAGTGCGAACATCTGCAGAGGCTGCTGCAGCTCTAGCTGCATGCAAAATCTGGAGCCTATAATCGGTTTCTGGTCGACGGCAAACCTTCCTCAGTGGAACAATTTCCTATTAAAGAGAGAAGGGTAAGTACGATGCAATGAAAAACAAACTAGATGCAACAGTCTGGTTTCAAATATATTCAACCATCAGATGAAGAAACTATTTCTCTACCTAATGTATACAAACATTGTATTGGTCAATTTTATTACTTCCTAGGTATGTACCTGTGGTTTACATTGTGAAACAGAAAAATCAACATACACAATAAAAAAGTTCAGGACAAAAGATAAACCTCAATTGTGATAACTAACAGCACAGGATGCAGCCTAACATAAAAAATGTTTACTAATATTGTGAATAGTGTGGTATGTAAATTACCATATTCAGCACTATTGTGTTCAAATTTGTCGAAGTGATTAATGACTACTTTGCAAATTTGCATGGGATGAAATGAACACAAACTGAATTGCATTTGCATGTTCAGAAATCAAATTCATTGTGCCCAAATGAATTAACTGCAAAACTTTATAGATCAAAGATGAAATTTATCAAAAAATTATTTTTCCTCCCATAAGAGATTAATAGTTCAAGGACATCAATGTCAAAGGAAAAAAGAAACTGGGCATACACAGGTCTATAATATATGAAAGCAAGTTCCTAACTCAGAACATGCACTACTGCGATACTAAAATCAGTCAATGCATGGACACACTAGGAAGATGGGAGAAGTACCTCAGAATCATCATGAGTATAGCGAACGAGAAATCTACAACGGCATCCTCTAACATCATGCCTTCTCCTTTGAGCATCAAGGACTACAGCATCAAAATAAAGAGCCTGCTCTTTACCTTCCTGAGCGAGCAAAAGTATTTATTCCATGTGAGACATCACATCAGATCAAGGGTAGCAGCAACGAAAAACATAATAAGATGAAAAAGAAAAATAGATGCAAAACACCAGTTTGACTGTATGAGCCACATGGGCGACATGCTGCCATGGGAAATCAGCATTCTAGTTACAATTGCTACATTATACAGAACAAAACATGCAACATTGAATCAAAAGAAAGAAATCTTAAATATTAACTGCCACAAAAAAAGGAGATTGAAAATTATATAACAAACAGATACTTTTCACCACACCACAAGGCTTCTGTTATGGATACATTACCCTAGTCTTAAAGGAGTTGCTAGCATTTTTAAGGTGGCATAAAAGACGAATCAAGATAACTCGTGACGCCCCTGGTCGTGGTGATAATTAGTATTGGCTCTTAACTTAGTTTGACAAAAGTTGAACGGCCATGTGCTCAACCCACTTACATAGGTTACTAGTCCACAAATCTAGAAAATAATTTATGCACCTATGAATTCGCAGGATCATGAACTCTGTAATGCAACAGAGACATGGAGACATAGAAACTTAGCACATCTCAGATATTATACTGAAATTAGCAACATCATTATGGAATTAAACCAATGACTGCTCACGAATAACTTCATGTAGTCTACTTCGGTTTCAATTTCCTTGTTAATCCTAGCAGCATTTGGTACTGATGGAGGTTACTTGGCAAGAAAATATCTAACTACGCAGGCAATGATACATCAGTAGGATGAAAGGGACAACTTCTATAATCAATCTTCTGAGCCACAAACAGTGGTTTTGGACAATGACTTTCCCCAAGATACCAACCAGGAATCAGAAGTTATAACTTATAAGGCTAGTTGAATGCAGCAGAAAGATACAATCAGCAGAACTTCGATATGCAGATCAAGGAGTTATTTCAGAAAAACATGCCGAAACATACAACACATAATGCATAATGCCTCTAAGCACCATTTATATACTTTAGAAACAGATCTAACAATGATAGTAAAGCTCAGGTACACAGCAATTCTCAAGCTATATTGTAAGATGACAAAAATAAGTGTAAGATGGCAAGACCTGGAAACAAAGAATCAGATCACCAGGAAGCACGGCAACACATTCAGTGGCTTCACATGGAAGAGAACGCTGCCGCACACATTTACGAACGTTGATCCATTCATCTTCCTCTGCTCCAAATCCAGAAAAACGAACCCGTACTTCCTGAGACACGAAAAAAGTACAAGCCACATTGGTATTTGGCATATGAAGTAATCTTTAGATAACATATCAGTACTTCAATACACAATTAACCATTAGACAGCTCTAACTTGACTAACTCTAAGACAGGACTCCTACAAACTGCTGCTTGCATCCTTATATCATATACAAACTCCTCTCTCAATTATGAAACTCTCCTTTTAAATTTTGCCTAACTTGTGCAACAATGGATACAAAAACATCAAAACATTTGCATATAATATAGTAGAATACTTGAAGCAGCCTTCACAGATAAATTCACTGCATTTCACCTCCAGACTCCAGAGTGTTAGACAAACTACAGGTCAAATCATATATAAGGACACATACTAAAGTATTAAGCAGAATAATATTTTCTGAACATACTATGGGAATTGCTTTTGTGGAAAATTAAATAAATATAATCAAAACTCTGAACTCACCGGGTCACCAGATTCAAACATCCTATGAGACAGGAAGGCAGCAACATCATACCTGCAACAAAGAGGGTGGCACAAATGCGAGAACATAAGTTGAAGCAAATTTATAAAGATACGACATAATTTCAAGAACAAAGAAGAGAAGGAGTTGCATCGTGGAAGAAAAAGGATACAGAGTGAACGAACCTAGAAACACCTTGATGGTTTTCACACTAAGTAGTATAGTAACTAATGTGGCACATGTGATGACTTTTGTAAAGGACCCCTTACGGTTATCCCTTCCCTTCCATGCCTTTCACATTTCTTGGTATGAATATTGCTCATAGTTCCATTGCATGACAAACAACATACTTTGTACAACCAGTTGAATACAATTGGATTCTATCGTTATTTTCAGATTGTTTTGCACTAATGAAAATCGTTAGGCACCATCAAATCACAGACGGGATGATAAATTGGCATATAGTAATCAAGTGGTACGTAACATGGATCACTAGGTATACGTAGCTGATTAGAGATTAGAGGGCGTTACTCAGAGCAGAGCATGAACATATAAATTGGAGCAGAAGTAAGACAGAACCACAGGTCCTTATGTTCATTACCTGTAACCTGACAACACAAGACATATAAAAGGAACAAGGGAGGAAGTCCAAGACAAATATGCACATACCATGCACCGTCTCTAGCCGATTTGGCTTCAAACTCGACCTGGACACCCTCGACAGCACCTTTCCCTGATTTTCAACAACGATACGAATAATCAGGGGAGAAAAGGAAACAAATGATACCAAGAACCACGGTCATCTAAAATCTTCGACAACGAGGGCACAATTCCTTGAAAGTAGGATGTGCATGTGCACCAACAAGCACAGAGACTCATGCATCCATTTGGTGCCCCGGTAAAGGGTTCCGCCTATTGCGCCCATAAACCCTAATTGCTAGAAGTAAGTAAAAGCGGTAGTAATAAGGAAATGAGGAATCACCTGCGGCGGGGGAGGAGCCCGGGTGGGCACCGGCTGCGGCGGCGGGGGTCTGGGCGGCCCTGAAGGCGGAGGAAGCGGTGGCATGCTGGAGGTGGTCGGCTCCCGACGGGGTCATCTTGGCGGCCGGCGGCGGCGCGGGACGGACGTTCTTGGCCCGGTGCGAGTAGCGGCGGTTCTGGAACCAGTTCCAGACCTAGCGATCCCCAAAAACCCAGATCGGGAAAAAGAGAAATTAAAACGGGTCCATCCGTCTATCCATCCATTCATACGAACGATGTTCATCTATAGTGGGGCGCGGGAGCGGGAAGGGGAAAAAAAAGAAAGGCACCTGCTTGGGCTGGATGGCGACCCTGCCGGCGCGCTCGGGCGAGGCGGAGAACTTGTCGGCGAGGGACTGCAGCACGGCGCGGCTGGGGATGCTGTTGTTGAGCTGCTGCAGGCGCGCCTCCATCTCCGCCACCTCCGACGGCAGGAACCGGAACGCCGGCGCCCCGCTGCTCGGCGGCCGCCCCATGGATTCGTTCGATCTCTGTTTCTTTCACCTGTCCGGCGAGGTCAGACGGGTGGATTGGGATCGATCGGCGCAAAAGGGAAAGAGGCGGAGGAGGTTACCAGTGAGTGGAGACGGAGGCAGCTGAGGCAAGCGGCGCTGTCTCTGTCTGTGCCGGTGGCCTCGCTCGCCCTGTTTCTCAATCTAGCGCCAGATTGGGAACATCCCGTCGATCCCCCGGTAGAGCGCCTTGGTGGGGACCTCCTTTACGTGACGTCAAAGCGTCCCAAAGAGGCCGCGAGTTGAACGGACAGCCCACGCGGCCCAGCAACACAGGCCCCGAATCAAACAGCCCGGGCAGCCCACTATCGTCAGGTATAGTTATCTTTCTGATTAATAAAGGGTGCAGTTGTCCCTAAAAAAAAAATAAAGGGTGCAGTTGATCTAAAAAAAAAGGTATAGTTATCTTTTTTAAAAAAAATGAGGTATGCCACTACCAAAACCAATTTGTTTATTACGCCTTTAATAAATAAAACTAAATGAAAGGAGATTAAAAATGTTTTGCAGCCGTCAGTAACAACATATTCCATAATTATTTTGATATCGTTAGGACACAAATCTTGGCTCAATTCCAATTTGAACTAAACTCTATGATGTAATGTCATCAAAGTAAGAAATGGTGATAGTATATGTTGAAAAACCAGAAGACAGATATTATAGTGATGGTTGGCCATTGCAGAGTAGTGTCACCCGAAAGAAACGAAATGTTTTAAACGAATGTTTCTGCCTCAACAAGAACATCAACTTTTGTTGAGAACTGCTGCTAGATCAGGCGGTTAAACCTACAGGGTGGGAGCTTCCTTCACCAAGGTCTCTAAAGAAGGCCGGGTCTGAAGGACCTATTTTTTTACCATCAACTTTTGTTTGCACGTCTTATTTGCTAACTCACCTCCTAGCTAAAACATTTATATCAGTGCCTTACTCAACAAATGACCTCTGCTATCGACTATTGCTAACATCATTGTTCTAACTTCCACAAACACCATATAACAATAACTAAACGTGGAATCAAACGAAGATATTAAAATTAGGGTTAATTGCAAATCTCACCCCATAACTTGGCTCTAGTTGATATTCCACCCTATAAGTCCGTTTGTTGCACAAACCACCCCACCCCACCCCGGTTTTGGTTGAAATACCCCCCGATTTTCATGTGCTCGTCTAAATAGGCCAAAAAATGTCACGTAAATGCATATATAGATCCTATCTCAAGTCTCACACGTGCGTACGGTAGCGGTGGGACCGTCGAGCAGTTGAATTTGTTATGTTCAGATGTAATTATAAGCATTCAAGATAAGTAGTGATTTTTGTGCGGTGGGACCATGACAATGTCGGATACGGCAATACTACGAAACTAGAATCGACCTAAATTAATTGACTCATGTAGCCAAGCACTCACGCTGACAATTTTTGATTTATTTTTTTGAAGAGCACATGAAAACTGATGTGGGGGGGCGGGTATTTCAATCAAAACTGGGGTGTGGTGGTTTATGAAAACAAACAAACTTATAGGAGAAATATTAAACTAAGTTATGGGGTGAGATTTGCACACTAGTACAATAAGGGCCTGCAGTGACGCAGGCCATAAAAGTTTAGTGGTGGACGCACGGCCCAACGTCACTGCAGGCCATGGCTCGGGCACTGTAGCACCTACAGGTGGCGGACGGAGTGATGCAATCATCCAGGTGCCAGTTCAGTGGCGGTAGAAGTGACATCGACAGCGTCCGCCACTGAACTTGGTCTAGTAGAGGCGGTCGGGATGACGTCACGGGCGACCGCCACCTCTCCCCGTGGCAAGAGTGGCGGATGGTGATGTCAGCTTCGTCCGCCACCCGGGATGACGTCACGTGAGTCCGCCACTTCTTGTGAAGCAAAGGTGGCGGACAGTGGTGACATCATTTTGCCCGCCACCGAGTCGGCACAGTATATATTCGCGCTTCTTCCTCGCCCGAACAGTATCGGGCTGGACTCGAGGTTCATGTCCGTACGGCGGCCGGAAAAAATTAGAAAACAAGGGGGGAAGGTTTTGATCTCGTTTTTTTTTCAGGAGTTGTTCTAGAAGGTAAAACCTAGCAATCCATTGGATTATTTTTGTGTTTAGATGCCAATTTGAGGGTTAATTTTGTGGATAAAGTTTACCTAGGGTTTACAACTTTTTTGGCTTTATTTGAGGTGATTCCATTAGTTTTTTGGTGGGGATTTAGTAGATCCTATGTTGTTTATGAACCCTCTATGTCCTATGTGCTTTTCCTTTGGGTTTCCTATTCGAATTTTGTAGATCCAATTTTAGATTGCATATGCATGAGAGAGAAGGGAAGGGGGAAATTGATTTACTTTTTTTAATATTTTCTCTATATTTTTTTATTACATTGTTTAATTTCGTTTTTATTATTGCAGATGGTTGATAGATCTTGGATGTACGATGGAGGAGGAGGAGACCCGCTACTCTATTTTCAGGAAATCACCAACTTTGTGATAGCCGCGAGGACTCACGCTTCACGTCAGCAGACAAGGGCTATATATTGTCCTTGTACAAAATGCAAGAATAATATACTGTTTGAAGACCATGAATCATTCGTGAGCACTTGTTGGACAATGGTTTCATGGACAACTACTCAATCTGGACAAGACATGGTGAAACATCAGATAGTGGAGAAGCCGACAACGAGCAGGAGAGTGCTGAAGGCAGTGGTCACCGAGAAAGGGCACAACCCAACAATGATCGCTATAATGACGATCAGTGCAACACCGGGGATGATGAAACTCACGAATCTGAAAGCATCGATGTAGAAGAATTGTTGCGCAACATGCAGCATGAGGATCTGCTCCATCACAAAGATAAAGGCTTTGATAACGTAGAAACGTTGCATAAAGCATCGAGGGACCTTCTTTATGAGGAATCCAAAGGGTGTGACAAGGACTGCACGGTGTTGCACTCGGTTCTTGGACTCCTCGCATTGAAGGCAAGCAACGGGTGGTCAGACGTTAGCTTCAACAGCTTGCTGGAGATGTTAGGCAATATGTTGCCGAAACCAAATCATTTGCCCACTAGCACGTACCATGCAAAGAAATTGTTGTCTCCATTGACATTGGGCGTACAAAAAATACACGCCTGTCCGAACCATTGTGTCCTCTACCGTAAAGAACACATAGATAAGGTGAGATGCCCAACTTGCAACGCGAGTCGGTACAAAAAGTTTGATGACGATGACGGTGAAAGTTTGACCCAGGGCAAGAAGAAGGGACAGAAGAGGAACAAAAACAGTCATGTAAAGCATGGTGAAGATGATGCGGATGATGGCAGAAAAATTCCGGCACTGGTGATGTGGTACCTACCGGTAGTCGATCGCTTGAAGCGTCTGTTCTCAAACTCAAGAGATGCTAAACTCATGACTTGGCATGCCGACAAAGATGGGCGTAAGAAGGACGGGAAACTTCGCCACCCTGCGGATGCCCGACAGTGGAAAAAGTTTGATATTGATAACATTGGGTTCTCAAGCGATCCGAGGAATGTGAGATTTGGTTTGAGTACCGATGGCATGAATCCTTTCGGTCTAACGAGGAACCCACACAGTACTTGGCCAGTGTTAATGTGCATTTTCAACCTTCCATCATGGTTGTGCCACAAAAGAAAGTATATAATGCTCAGTATTCTTATATCGGGCCCACAACAACCTGGCATCGACATAGATGTGTTTTTAGAACCGTTGATGGAAGACATGCAGAAGCTGTGGGAAGTGGGGGTCCGTGTGTGGGATGCATACCGTCAGCAGCACTTTAACCTCAAAGCAATTATTTTTGTTACCATCAATGACAATCCTGCTCGCCTAACCCTTACCGGGCAGGTAAAAGGGAAGGCGGCATGCGTTGTATGTGTCGACCAAACATCATCTGTGTACCTTCCTAATTTCTGTAAGTTGGTGTACATGCATCACCGACGATTCCTACCAAAAAACCACCCATATCGTCGAATGAAGAAAGAGTTTGATGGTACAGAGGAGAAAGATGCGCCACCAGTACTTCGCGATGGCAATTTTGTATATGACCTGGTCAAGACTTACCGGGTAGTTCACGGGAAGCCGGTCAAGGGAAGAAAGCGGAAGAAATCCGATCAAGTTCCAAAGGATGCAATCTTTAAGAAGAAGTCGATTTTCTTTCGCTATTTAAACTATTGGAAATAGTTGGAGATTGGTCATGCAATCGACCTTATGCATGTCACAAAGGGTGTGTTCGATAGCACATCAGGTCTCCTGATGGACGACACTCCTGGTAAGACAAAGGACGGGCTCAACGCCCGGAAAGACCTGCAAAAGCAAGGAATAAAGCCAGAGCTTCACCCTCAAGAAAGGCCTAATGGGAAGTATTATCTTCCACCGGCCAGCTATAACCTGACCCTTGAGGAGAGAAAAGAAATATGCAAGTGCCTACGCAGCATCAAGGTACCCACTGGTTTCTCAACGAATGTAAAGAATCTTGTCTCAATGGCTGACTTAAAGATAAGTGGCTACAACACGCACGATTGTCATATGATGCTTTCTCTGTTCCTCGCCATCGCTGCAAGGGCTATCAAACACCCGTATGTCAGGATGGTCATCACACGGATGTGCCACTTTTTTAACGCTGTATCAAAAAAGGTCATTGACATTGTCGAACTGGAGACCATACGTAAACAAATGCGAGAGACTATGTGCCAACTCGAGATGTGCTTTCCACTCACCTTCTTTGATACCATGGAGCACTATATGATCCACATTGCAGATCAAATACTTGTTCTTGGGCCATCTTACCTTCACTATATGTTTCCGTTTGAGCGTTACATGTATGTTATGAAGAACTATGTGCGCAATCCAAGAAGTCCTGAGGGGTCCATGATAGAGGGATACACAACAGAGGAGGTGTTGGAGTGCTATAATGATTACATGAAAGATGGGAAACCAATAGGTGTTCCAGTGTCACGGCACAAGGGAAGGCTCATTGGTAAAGGAACCAAAGGAAGGAAGACCTTCAATGATGAGAATTTTGAAAGAGTGAAAGAAGCACATTTCACCATCTTGCATCAGTTACAGATTGCCGCACCATACGTTGAACAACACTTGCAACAGCTTCGATTAGAAAATGAAGGCATGTCTGAGGAATTGATCATGAGAGAGCACAAGCGTTGTTTCATTACCTGGTTGAAGGAACTAAACATACCAACTGGTGAAACAACACAAGAACAAACGATGCATCTATTGGCAGATGGTCCACTAAGTCTTGTTACGTCATGGCAAGCGTTTGACTTCAATGGCTTCACATTTTACACCAAGGCAAAGGACAATAAGAGCCAGTGCCAAAACAGCGGGATAGTAACATTTGCAGAGGATAGTGAGGGAATCAAAAAAAAATATTATGGATACATTGAAGAGATTTGGGAACTCAACTATGGAATGTCTTTACGTATCCCCATCTTCAAGTGTATATGGGTTAAGCATCCACAAGGAGTAACGGTGGATGATTCCGGCTTCACAATCGTTGACTTAAAAAATGTTGGTCACAAGAATGAACCTTGGATACTACCTGAAAATGTGGCACAAGTGTTTTATACACCTGACCCCGCCACAAAAAAGCACGTCGTTGTGTCAGGAAAACGAAGAATCGCAGGAATTGAGAATGTTACAGATGAAGAAGAGTACAACCAGTTTGACGAGGTGCCCTTCTTTGCAGATACAACACGGATAGCTCTAATCGAAACAACACTAGACTATTCACGCGTGGTGCCGTACCTCCGCACAGATTGCAAAGGAAAAGTAGTTCAAGGCTAATTAGTGGTGTTAATGAGTGTGATGTATCCTATTTAATTTTAATTATCGTGTGTTTGTAATATATATGATACTAATGAGAGACTCCCTTTATTTATGTACTACCTATCATCCTATTTCATATGTTGAAATTATGATATGAATTTTAAATATTAAATTTTAGATATATAGTATATAATAATGAAACCATATATAGTATATAATAATGAAACATTCTATAGTATATAATAATGGAACCATCTATAATAATAAGGAAATAATGGGAAAATATATCATATATATTTATCAACTAATTTTAAAGAAATGTGTAGCTAGAAAAAAATATTAAAACCATTTTTTTTGCAAAATTTAGATGTATAGTATATAATAATGGAACCATCTATAATAATAAGGAAATAATGGGAAAATATATCATATATATTTATCAACTAATTTTAAAGAAACGTGTAGCTAGAAAAAAAATATTAAAACTATTTTTTTGCAAAATTTAGATGTATAGTATATAATAATGAAACCATCTATAATAATAAATAAATAGCGGAAAAATATATCATATATATTTATCAACTAATTTTAAAGAAACGTGTAGCTAGAAAAAAAATATTAAAACCATTTTTTTGCAAAATTTAGATGTATAGTATATAATAATGGAACCATCTATAATAATAAGGAAATAATGGGAAAATATATCATATATATTTATCAACTAATTTTAAAGAAACGTGTAGCTAGAAAAAAAAATATTAAAACCATTTTTTTGCAAAATTTAGATGTATAGTATATAATAATGGAACCATCTATAATAATAAGGAAATAAGGGGAAAATATATCATATATATTTATCAACTAATTTTAAAGAAACGAGTAGCTAGAAAAAAAATATTAAAACCATTTTTTTGCAAAATTTAGATGTATAGTATATAATAATGAAACCATCTATAATAATAAAGAAATAGCGGAAAAATATATCATATATATTTATCAACTAATTTTAAAGAAATGTGTAGCTAGAAAAAAATATTAAAACCATTTTTTTTTGCAAAATTTAGATGTATAGTATATTATAATGAAACCATCTATAATAATAAAGAAATAATGGAAAAATATATCATATATATTTATCAACTAATTTTAAAGTAATGTGTAACTAGAAAAAATATTAAAACATTTATTGCAAAAAGTGGTGGGCGGGGGATCGAACCCCACACCTCAAGGATAGAAGCCGGCTGCCTTACCACTGGGATGTCAAGACTGTCAGGTAAGAATGGCTTCGGGTTTTTTAAATACTATTGTTTACGTTGTAAAGTGGCGGACGGCTCTACCGTCACCCGTCCGCCACTCTTCCTGATTACGTCATCCGCGTCCGCCACCCCGTCCTCCTCCTATTTAACCAGCCCGGCCTTCTCCTAAACCCTAAACCCGGTGGCTTTCGTGCAGGACGCCGTCAGGCTGGCGAAATTTCGTGCCGCCGCCCTACACGCCGCTGCCCTCCTCGCTGCCGCCCTACACGCCGCCGCCCTCCTCGCCGCCGCCCTACACGCCCCCAGATCTGTCGTCCTGTTGACGGTCGTTACGGACCAATTTCGACCGTCAACTAGCTCAATAAACAAGAAGAATTGGACATTCTTTACACGCATTTTATTTAAGAATAACTTATTTCCACATGTACCTCTAGATTTTAGTGTGCAGGTGGAATAAAGGAGAAATCCAGGTGAAATCATGCCCCAAGGCGACGAATCAACACTTCTACAAAACAACGTTCGCCGCGGGAATACAACTCCAAGACAAAAGGCCAAATCTCGTCAAAGTCCAACACAACTAAGGCCAAATGCACCTGGACCAGAGAAGTAGACCCAGAGGGGGAGCCACCTGCCAAAGCCCAGCCCAGGAGGGGCCAGGCACAGGTCGGCCGACCCCCCCTGGCCAGGTCGGCCGACCTGGCAGGGTGGCCCCCTGGGTCCCACTTTTTGTGGCGGTTTGTTACCGACCTCTGGAGGTCGGTTCCCCCTACATTAAATGCCACCGACCTCGGGAACCGCCTCAAAGTTACCGACCTTCAAAGCCTATATAAGGAGGGGTACCCCCCTCCTTCCAAGACACACAATACACAAGGATCATTCCCTCCTCCTCACACTAGAGCTACAGGCAATTCTAGGTAGTGCTAGGCTGAGTAGTGGGTTGCCCTATTGCTCCCAAAGTCTTGTGGAGAATTGGGTAGCGCTCTTCTATCCTTCCTCTCTCTTTGTAAGACTTGTTATTTAATCTATGGAATACAAGTATTCATATAGTTGTTATGAGCTTGCTAGTTCTATCATGATCTTGTATGATCGTTCGTTGTTCGTTCATGCTCGTTCATCATTCGTTCTTCGTTCGTTCATACTCGATCATCGATTATTCTTGAACTTGCTTAATCGTTCATCGTTCGTCGCTCGTTCTTGAGCGACGAACGCTCATGCATGACTTAGTGCTAGCTTTGATCCCTTTTATCTAGTTTATGCTAGTTAGGCTAGTTGTTCTCATGTTTAGGCATCGGGCTCATTGTCCTGCAAAGGTGCTCTAGATTTATCACCCCGTCGATCCGAAGGGTTGGGGGTGCCTCGAGGGATCTAGAGTCGTGGTTAGTAACGCCGGCATGGTGCCGGGGTAGTCTATCCACCCTTGGGTATGTGCGTGTCCCACGGTTTGTAGAGGTAGGTGGCAGGAAGTGACAGCCCTGTCCATCCAAAGGAACCCTCCACGTTCGGGCACGGCATAGGAGTACGTAAATAGGCCGGAGTCGCGAGGCAGACCTTGCGTATGCCGGATCTCCCGATGTTGCCTAGGCATTAGACGCTTGCTTGTGCTTGCATGACGCTAGATGATAGGTAGAGGTTGTGCACGCTATATGAATGTTGTACCTTTGGAGTAGTAGCTCGCTAGTCTAACTTAGCATTGCTTAGGATTGTCTCTCGCCTTTTATTAGAGAGAGTGGAATGCCTTCGTGTGTGTCGCACTATCCTTATTATTATTAAACCTTACCCCTGCATTGGAATGTGGTTATATCACCTATCGTTTGTAACACCATGAACATAAGTACTCTTGTCAACCATGTCTTCCTTTGGAAAAATATAAATACGATACTTTGGAATACTCTCGGGTGAAATGCTACAACAACGGGTTATCCGTCCGCTTGCGGATATTCTATTTAACATGACAAACCTTATAATTCATATCTAGTACTTGTTACTAGTTGTGGATTATTTGGTCAAATAGTGCAAGTGAACAATTCCATAACCCCCGGCGTCTCCCGCGGTCGCGTGTTTCCCGCGTGACCGTAAGAGACGCCAACACGTCCCCAGATCCTGGACCTCGCCGCCGCCCTCCTCGCGGAGCTCGTGCGCCGAGCTCAACTTCCCGGACCTCGCCGCGGCTACGAGCTCGTCGAGCCGTCCCCGAGCTCGGCTTCCCGGACCTCACCGCTGCTCTCCTCGCGGACCTCGCCGCAGCGCCGAGCTCATCGAGCCGTCCCTGAGCTCTCCTTCCCTGAGCCGCCAGTCCCGGAATCGCCGTCCCCGTGCCGCCGTCCGTGAGCTGCCGTGCCGCTGTCCTCTACCTCCAGGTCAAGGAATCCCTGCTCCAGGTGTGCCCCTCTTCCCCTAGATGTGTTCTTGCTGCTTCTGTTAGGTGCGCCCCTCTTCCCCTACATTTTTGTTAACTGTGATGCAAATGGAATTGATGAAGCTCTGAATTTTGCCTGAATCTTAGCTCTGAATTTTGCAAATGGAATTGACTGTGATGCAAACTGAGGGATCCGTCAAATGGAATTGGCCTACATTTTTGTTAACTGTGATGCAAATGGAATTGATGCAAATGGAACTGATACTTAGCTCTGAATTTTGCCTGAATCTTGCCCTCGGCTCCAGATGTGTTCTTCCTATTAGTGGTCATGTGTTTTTGCAGTTAGTGATGCTCCTGCTCATGTGTTTGTGCTGCTCTGAATGTGATAGTGCTGCTGCTCTGAATGTGCTAGTGCTGATGCTATTTACTGAATAAATGATGCTCTGAATGTGCTAGTGCTGCTGCTCTGAATGTGCTAGTGCTGCTGCTATTTACTGAATAAATGCTGCTATCATCATAATTTTTTCTCTACTGCTGCTCTGAATGTTGAATATTCTATGTGTTATGTTGAGACTTAGCTATTGTGAAACCGATGCTTGGCTCCTGATGTGTTGGCTCATTATTTCTGAAACTGAAAATGATACTTCGCTGCTATATGAATATATAGTTATCTGCTCTAATTTGCAGATAGGCTGTTTGGCACTTTGGCCATGACATTCTTTGCGATTTTTTCATGATTATCTGTTGTTTCTTATGAACATGGCCGATGATGCAGTGTACATGATCAACTATTTATTTTTTTTTAGCAGTAGTGCAATGCCCGATGATGCTTATTCCCATGATTCTGTTCACTACTTAGTGTTTTTAAGCTAGCACAATGGTCGATCACCGCCACTGCAGGCTCTCATTCTTCTCCTCCTTTTCCCTTTCCTTCCTCTGTCACTGATATTTGTGCTCCAGCTGTGATGGTCTTTTTTCATTTTTATGCTGAGACATTTGTACTACTGCAATGATATTCGTTACATGCTGAGGCCATTGCTCGATGATGAGTGCGGACTAAGCGAGGCGTGTGTGGCAACGTGGACCATATCGTACGATATTGGATACATGTTGCTACTCGAGTCAAGGACCTTAGAGCGTTGGATGGCTGTTAATTCGGCAACCCGCCCTGAGAGCAAAATTTTCATTCCCTTTTGGCAAATGATGAAATAGGATAGCCATAGGTAGACTTCCCAGAGTCGACGTGTCGTGTTGGTGCGAAGTGAAAATCATTTGGCTTGACATGCCGCGCGACTCTGGGAAGTCTACCTTTTGCATAATGATAATGCTATCCTCATTCTGATGCCATGCCGGCAATAATTTTTTTTACATTAATATGTAGTGTACGCAAGAAAACAAGAACTAATAAAATTGTGATTAAAACACAGAAATGGACAAAGAGAACGAGGAGGCACTCGTCGACGAGACTTTGTATGAAGAGCTTCCCAGTGATAACGAAGAAGGCGGTCGCGAGTCATCTCCTGAATATGAGGAGCCCTCGCCGCCTTACCCTCCGTGTGCTAAAAGGCAGCGTCCTGACGGACCCGTGGACCCCGACTACAATCCGAATGATGAGGTAGCGGGTCTTTTGACATCAACTACGAAAGAAGTTAAATTGTTTCAATGAATTAACTTCTGATGTTGCATTTAGGAGATTCAGCCTCGGCGAAGCAAACGACGACGTTTGTTCGTTGAAAAGGGTGCCATAGTGCCTACAGAGGAAGTTGCCGCTCCGACAACTTCATCTGAAGGCAGTAAAAACAAAGGACTCAGGAAGCGAAACAAACTGAGTGTAGGCATCCATAAAGTTGAGAAGCTGGACAAAGATGGGTCGCCAATCGAGCCGAAGGGAATTTTGGCAAATTGGCGGAATGACTGCGGGGTCTTTGTCAGGGAGAAAGGGAAGATCATCTGGGCGAACTGGAAGAAGGTTGATGAGCAAGAGAAGGAACGATTGTGGAAGTTTATGAAAGAAAAATACATTTTCCCAGATGAATTTCTTGAAGCAGGCAAGGCCACTACTCTGAAGACCATGGCCAAGTGCCTCCGTACGTTCAGGCACAACCTGGACAAGAACTACATCAAAAAGGGTCGGAGCCCGTTCAAGCAATTTGGCTTCATCACACCTGATGATTGGAGAGCATTTGTCCAGTCGAGGAGCTCAGATGAGTTCAAGGCGCTGAGCAAAATTTTCATTGCCATGAATAAAAAGAACGTGCTCCATCATAATCTTGGCCCTGGTGGTTACAAGGCCAAGATCCCAATATGGAGGAGGCAAGAAGAAGAAGACCGCAAAGCTGGAAGAGAAAGCGAGTTTGGATCATGCACCGTCAGGACTCGAAACTGGCTCTTTGCACGGCTAAAGAAACTTGGTAACGGGCAGTTGGTCACAAAAAACTCCCTAGTGGCGGCTGTGTTGGAGCGAGCCAGAGCCTTTGCTGCAACGCAAAAGGCGAAGAAGCTGAAAGGAAAGGAAGCGGATCAAGAGCTAACCGTTGCCCTTCAGACTGCGGAACATCGTGGTCAGACACGAGGATTCTCTTCGACAGCGCGGTGTATTGTTGAGCCCGAGGTCGACAATCGTACCTTGGAAGAACGATCTTTCAAGGAATTCCAAAAGAACTTTTTTAGGTTTATGAAGCTCAATCCAAAGTACTCCCAACCAATGCATGTACCGGAAATCAATCTGAGTACCGAAAGCCCGCAACAGACTTGTAGCCAAACCCAACCAAAAGCTTCGAGCAGCGTTGGCTCCAGCCCGGCCGATACTCAGAGGTATCCGGTGGACGATATCATTGAGGCTACACCTTGTTCTCTCATGCTGACAATGGAGAGGAAAGGGAAGACTCGGCAGTTCAAGGTTGCAGAAGGCACTGCGTATCCTGGTCGCGAACTGCACACCGTTCAAATGTCGAAAGAGTGTGCGAGGGTGTTTGTTGGCCGGGTCATTGACGACAAATTTCTCAAGGAGGAGCTTGACTACCCGGATGAGAAAGAGGGGATCGAGACACTCGAAGATGCTGTGAACAATTTTGTTGCATGGCACAGGAGGGATATCATGATACACACAGTGTCTCCGAGTCCAGTTGCACTCTCTCCGGCACCTGTTGCTCTAATTGGGGCTGATGTCGACAATGACGTTGTGCCTCATTCGCCGCCACAACAAGATGTTGGTATGGCTCTCTCGCCATCTCCGTCACCTACAAAGGACAAGGTGGATGAGGGTACTCGCTCTCGTTCGCCGCCTCCGTCACCGATAAAGGACAAGGAGTCTGAGGTTACTCACTCTCGTTCGCCGCCTCCGTCACCGACCAAGGTCAGCGAGCCCGAGGGTACCAAGACATCGCGTGCTCCCACGCCTCAACCATCACCAACCAAGGACAAGGAGAATGAAGGTAGCAAGCTGAAATCAAGAACCAAAGAGAAGGGGACCTATGACACTGCCGGCATTGTGAAAGGCAAGGATCTCCCACCCCTTTTTCCTAAGGTGATAAGATCTCATAGAGAAGAAGCGGAAAATTTACCCTTTGATCCTACTGCCGTTGCAGCTTTCTTTCATGGATTGGGCAAGAAGGTGAAGGAGACACCTAAGGTGACGATAGTTCAGGTGAAACGCAAAATGAAGCCTGGTGTCCCAGAAGGTTCTTGGGATTACGAACAAGACGATTTTCCCAAATATGTGCATGGCATGCCACTCGTTCCCCTCAGCTTCCTCGCTACAAAGTGTGACTGGGTAATGCAGAGATTTCATGACTGGTACATTCAAGCTTGTGCCCTAAACATTGAGAATATCCCGTGCAAGGTTCCTGGGAAAAAGATTTTCAACACTGAGGATTTCGATACGGATGTGCCATTTGAGGATATCCATCACATCTATCGTCTCGATGCAATCGACGCGACAATGATAATTCTTTGGTGCATGTAAGTGCTTTCAGTCTTTCCATTGTCCAAGAACATAAACTATTAAGCATTACTGATGCATTTTCTTGTCTAGGATTTGTTGCCACTATGACCAAAAAGAATATGGGATCCTACACCCGCATCTGATATCCCAAGGACACCTGACCCCGAAGATAGACGAGAAATCCCCTGTTTACGCAAATATGTCTAAAGCAGAGCGAAAAAGAACTGTTAACCTAATGATTCAGAATAGAAGAACGGCATGTTCGACCTATATAGGTAAATGCATGAAGGAGTGGGAAGACAGAGATGCCATCTTGGCCCCTTATAACTTTGAGTAAGTCTTTCTAGGCAAATATTTTTGTTGTCATTGTTGATTGCTAACCTATGACACTGACATACATCATTATTTATGTAGTAATTACTGGATTTGTTTCATAATAAACCACAAGCAAGGAAGGGTTTGGGTATTCGACTCCCTCAACTATGACCAAAAGAGATACGACATGTTCTGCAAAGTCATTGAGAAGTAATAAATGATGGGTATAGTTATCTATATACTGATTCTTTATGTTCATTATCTAAAAGTCGTTTACTTTTGCAACAGAGGGTACCAGCATTACGTTCAGAATCTTGGAGGGAAGCACAATCCGAAACGGCCACACAAAATGGGTTGGAATTGGAAATTTCCGGTAAAATCCATATAAATGCTTAAGCTCTCATCTTTAGTATAATCTTTTGTTATATTGCGAACAAAACACTAACAACAGTTGCATTTGTTTTTTCAGTGTAGAAAACAACCTCCAGGGACTAACTATTGTGGTTATTACGTGATGGACTGGCTATCCTTGGCCGTGCATAACAAGTTTACACATTTGCCCCGGGAAGATCCGACAAAACATGTAAGTACTAGTTGCATATATTTACAATCTTTTGCATATAATTAAAATGTTTGTTTTCATTAACGCAAATTTGATGTGTGTTTTTGTCATGTGTGCAGGACACTACTAAGAAAGGGCTAGCTGGATTCAGCGACGCTTCACTATATGGCTTCACATCAAAGATATGTCGCTTCATCATGCATCACCTTATCTACCCCGACGGCGATTATTTTGATCCAAAGGGAAAGTTGGCACAATTCCCAGACTTATGTTTGTGGACTGGGAAAGCAGCTATAAGTCATCAACAGACCACAATTGAGCAAAATTGGAAGGATGACATTGCCGCTCAAAGGAACAAGATAGACTATAGTTGGGTGTATGACAAGGATGTGAAGGATGTGCGGTTTCTGGCCCCATGAACAATTGTGTCGTTTTTGTATATATGGAGGGATGAACTTGTGTTGTTACATGATATTTGGTTATTATTATCGAACTTTATTTGTTTGATGTCTTTCTGTGATGATCTGTGATGATTTGTGATGAAATATTTGAAATGCGTGTGATTTTGAATTTGGTGGCCTGGTTAAATTGAAATTTCAGATTAATTTTGAATATGTCATGAGCCAGCAGTGGCGGACATGCTGACGTCGTCAAACGCCACTGCTCGAACGAGCCAAGTGGCTGATGAGGTGACGTCAGCAGTCGAGTGACGGACACGGTGACGTCACTTCTACCGCCTCTGTTGGGCGCCTGACAGGTGGCGGACACGGTGACGTCATCTTTGTCCGCCACCCCTGCCGTTGGTCCGATGGCGGACGCTGTGGCGTCAGTGTCCGCCACCGTCTTCGTCTCGAGGTGGCGGACGATCCGTCCGCCACCGAACCCGGGACCTAGCAGTGGCGTTAGCGCAATGGCGCTCGCCTTGTCCGCCACTGCTAGGCCAAAACGACCGCCAGTAAAGGCCCTCATTGTACTAGTGGCAATTAAGCCTTAAAATTATGAACAATGCTAGATTAAGAGTCGGACAGTCCAGCCGGACAATACAGAAGTATGCAAAGCATTTTTGTAAAATTATAAATGTCACAAAAGTAGACATTGTAAAAGTAAAAGTATTTTCAGATAGCAAGGACCGTATACAGTTCTTCATCCTTTTACGGTACTTCTACACACACACACACCTTGACGAGGTAAATTGTCACAATGCACCAGTTGCGATACTAGCTAGTGTATCGTTCTCTGGTGCAACACACACATCTAGTAGCATTGATTGAAAGAAGTGAACTGTTTCTAATGCATGTTTCTGATAAAATATTTGTACCATGCACCCTTACTCAACAAACAGCCTCTGCCATCGACTACTATCTGGAACGTCACTGTTCTATCTTGCACAAACATCATATAACGATAACTAAATGAGGAATCGAATGAAGATAGTAAAAACCACAAGTATTTTCAGATAGCAACGACCATATACAATTCTTACACACACACACACAATGACCTTCACGCGGTAAATTGTCACAATGCACCAGTTGCGATACTAGTGTATCGTTCTCTGCCTTCTCTGGTGCAAGGACTTATTCTGGTGTTGCATTACACAATACATTCACTGCCTATTTACAACCATGGGTACATAACATGAAGACACTGGATATATATAGATGATGATGTTCGGCATAGCATGCAAATCAGCTAATCAAACGTCACGGGGCCTGGCCACCTTCTGCCATCCGGCGATAACCTTCACCTGATCCTTGAGCGCCGACGACGCCGGGTCCATGGTCCACCGCTGGTAATAGTCCTGCGGCTTGAACACATCCTCAACCGATCCGGGGCCATCGACCAAGCTGGCCACCGCGCCGTTGAGGAAGGCGTCCCCTTTCGACACGATCCACCCGGCCACGGTGTCGCGGCGGTCGGCGGCCTTCTCCGGCTTGTAATCGAACGCCTTCTTGATCTGGCCGGCCTCGTAGACGTTGCACTGCGACACGATCTGCGCCTCGACGCTGGCGCAGACGGCGTAGATGCCCCAGTCCCTGGTGTAGTTGTTGTAGAGGTGCACCTTGCCGAAGCGCACCCGCGGGTGCCGCTGCCGCGTGCCGTCGAAGAAGCAGTGGTGGATGGTGACACGGATCACGCCGCGGTCGCCGACGTGCGACGGGTCCGCGCCGATCAGCACCGTCTTGTCGTGCCGCGCGAAGTGGCACCTGTAGTACGTACGTAGTTAGTCGATTCATGCATTTTCATTCATCAGTGATTCATCCATTATTATTCCATGCTTTATTAGTAAAATCCAATTAAAGCAAAAGCAAAAAAAAAGATAGCTACGGACCTTGAGAGGGTGACGTCTGTGCTCTGGCGCGTGATGTCGAGGAGCCCGTCGACGTAGTCGGCGAGCGTGCACCGGTCGATCCAGATGTTGGAGGAGCCGGACTTGATCTGGATGGCGTCCGTGTCGTCGCCTCGGCCTCCGTCGAGCACGAGGTTGCAGATGATGACGTCGTGGCATTCCACGAGCTGGAGGCCCTTGCCGGCAATCACGACGCGTTGGCCGCGGCCGTCGATGGTCTTGTGGGAAGATACAGGGATGTAGGAGGAGAGGTTCATGGTGCCGGAGACGTCGAACACGATCCAGAGGGGCTCCGTCCGGCGGCAGGCCTCGCGGAGGCTGCCGGGGCCGTCATCTGATCATGAATCAAGAGAATCCCGACATTTTATCAACTCTACTCGATCCATCTTGCTACCTTGCCGTTTCCCAAAGAAGAAGAAGATGGTGAAAAAAGAAGAAGGAAACATACAGTACCTCGGAGTGACGTGACGCGGTAGATGGCACCATGGAGTCCGCCGATGGCTTTTCGGCCAAAGCCCTCGGCGCTGCCGGCAAGTCCGCGGAGAGTGCGGTCCACGTCGGAGTACGGCATCTGCCCAAGGGTCTGCTGAGAGTCCATGTTCCGGGCGTGGTGTGGGCACAGGTACGGTGCTTGCACTGGAGGAGACAATGCCACTACCGCAGGAACAGCTAGCAGTCGAGATCGAGAAGCGGGACGAGCCAATCTATCGGATTGATCAACCGAATTTAGCCCGTAGATGTTGTGTAGAGCACGGTGGGGGTACGATGCTATATATACTAGCGTGGCGTGTATACTAGCGTGTACACGAGAGAACCGTGCTTCTCTCGTATTATGCTCAGAAGCGAAGACGCAAAGGAGACAGAGCCAAAACAGAAGCAGAGGTGGAGGAGGCGGGAGACGGAGAACGAACCCATCCGATCGATCGCCCAAATTTAGCACTCGACACATTAACGCGGATAAAGTTTTAGAAGAAAAGACCAAGACGATATATCCCATATTGCACGGCTTGCCTGAACGCCACGCTAGTCTGCGCATGGTTGTGTAGAGCAGGCAACGTCGTCCGCCTATGGCACGTATCACGTTCAGAAGAAGCAAAATGATTTAACCACCCGGCACTTGCAACGATCGCGTTCTGACAGTTGGTTTCGTGTCATCCTATGCCGCCGTCCCATCTCACGTCCATGTGTTCCACGTGATGACAGGATGCAGCAACCTGCAAGGGAGCACGCACTGCAGTCACACACGGCACGGTTAGTACTCCAACATGGAAACAATGATTCATCACTGGTTCTCTGAAGGGATATATATAATGCATGGACAGAAATGCCGTGCCTTGGCAAGATCACGGTGCTGTGCCGTCCGAGGAACGTCACGGTGCTCAGCGCCTTGCACCTTCCGTCTGCAAGATAGGGTGGAGCCATGCCCCTGAAGCACGTCGATAGCGGTGGTGGTCTACGAGACCGTCGTCTTGCCTTGTCGTGCGTGCATGTTGGCAACGAGGACACCGGGTCCCTATATAGCACCGGGAGCTCCTATCTACAAAACGATCTACATATAAAAAGGTGTAGATCGGCTCATCAACAACCCATGGGCCACCTCGGCGCACTCCATTGTCTTCCACGGCGACGGCACGGCCGGTCACGAGCGCGGCGCCCTGGCTTGTGTTGGGAGGAGGAGGAGGCCGGAAGGCAGTGGGCTTGGAGGATGCAAGAGAGGTCAGTAGCGGCAGGGCGATGACATCAGGCAACACGGGTAGGAGCAGCGGCAAGCGGCATGGGGGGAGCAGGGGGGGGGGGGGGG
>RWGY01000026.1:0-144077 GCA_007726485.1 Eragrostis curvula
GGACGACATATAGCTGCCGCTCGGCAGGCTGGCGGTCTCGTTATCTCCTACAGCGCCACAGGATCAACGGCCTCACCCTCAGCGGGCACGCGTGCTTGCAGTTGCAAGTGGGCACGGCAACGGCAATGCGATGACCGGAGATGGACCTGGTCGCAAAAACAAGCACGTTGCCGGGAGATGGACCTGAACCAGGCAGGATACAGCGCCGGGACTATGGAGGTGTGGATGGCGGCTTTTGCGGCAAAGTTACGATGTGCATAATACTGAATTTTGTTTTTCCCCCGCCTGAAGTCGACGGGAATCCGACGCGCATACAAGGCCTGTCGGCCACACGTGGGATAATAAAACTACATGGGCTGCCTTCTGGCTTTGAGCAAGCCCGTTATAGCCCCACCAAATATATTCTGTTTTACGACTCTAGCATCTTCTTCTTCCAATCGCCGCCCCCAAACCCTAATCAGATCTCCTGTCAATGCACCGCACCGTCCCCAAGATGCGCAGAGCCAATCACGGCTTGGCAGTCGAGGCTAGCTCGCAGGAAGTTTTGGATCTGATCAGCGGCCTTCCGGATGGCATCCTGGGAACCATCGTCTCTCTCTTAGGCACGGAGGAGGGCGCCCGCACCGCCGCCCTCGCCCGCCGTTGGCGCCACGTTTGGCGCTCCGCGCCGCTCAACCTCGACGACCGGCTGCAATTTACATACGGTGACTGCAGACTCATCCCTGTCATCTCTAAGATCTTAGCTGCTCACCGTGGCCCTGCACGCCGCATCGTCTTCAGATCTATCCGCCTCAGCGGCAACTCCTCCACATTTGACACCTGGTTCCAACTGCCGCTGCTCGACGCGCTCCAGGAACTGGTGCTCCACTTCCACCTGGACCCCGGCAACCCGGAGCTGCCCGCTTCTGCGCTCCGATTCACCTCCTCTCTCCGTGTTCTTGACATCAGATCTTGTAAATTTCCGGGCGCCGGTTGCAGCTCGCTCGCCTTCCCCTGTCTGATCCATCTCACTCTCTGTGATGTCGGCATCGCGGAGGATCTCCTTCAAGAGATAATCTCAAATAGCCCCGGGATTGAGACTATGATGCTCGACACGAACTTCGGTCATCGTCGGCTGCGGATCTCCTTGCCGAAGCTTAGGTGCCTCGCCGTGGCGGTCAGGCTTATTCAGAGGAGGGAGGACGAGGTTGAACTTGACGATCTCGTGGTGGAGGGTGCTGTAAGTTTGGAACGACTACTGCTGGATCAGATAACCTATGGCCCATCTGTGAGGATAACTGGCGCCACCAAGCTTAAGATGATCGGCTACATGGGTACCGGCTTTCCTGCTATTGTTCTGGACAATTCAATCTTTAAGGTAAGATCGATGCATCTTTTAAGTTCCTTCTTTTAATGCATCAAAATATATGTATAGTATCAGTAATTCAGTGAGGGAAAGAAGATTCCCATAACTACTACGAAAGGTCCAAGCATCTGATGCAATTAGCTTGTTTCAAGAGGCCACTAATTTCTCTGATGCCTGTAGAGTTGCCACTCACCATCCCTCTCAAATGTGGATATGCATATTTTTTATTTTTTGTGATCATACACGGGTGCATGTAAATGTTTATTTCCTAGAAAATAATATATTATTCAAATTCATCATGGCACTGAATTGTGCTATGACTAAACCAGTTCCAGATGTTGAGGCGAATTTCACTCATATTACTACGCTATTTGTTTCGCTTTTTATGTGAAATGTGTTTTATGCAGGCCATGGTTCCCCTCAATTTTGTGCAACAACTATCTACGGTGAGAGTGTTAGCATTAACTATGACTCAGCCAGACTTGAGGATTGTCATTGACTATTTAAGGTGTTTTCCTTGCGTGGAGATACTTCACATAAAGGTACCTATTCCAAATCCATTGTACATCATGTGCATCATTTAATTCTTCTATATAACATAATTTTTCTATTTCCAGTTCGAGAATATATGGATGATTATAGAAGGTGTTGGCCACTGTGAGCGGTTAAGTACTGTTGACTGTCTTGACCGTAGTCTTAAAACCGTTGTGCTTCAGCCATATGATGGACTTAGCTCGCTTATTGAGTTTGCCAAGTTTTTTGTTGAAAGAGCTATGGTACTAGAGTGCATGAAATTTTGCCGCTTGAAGAAATGTAATACAAAGTGGATTGAAGACCAGCGCAGGGAGCTAAATATTGAAAATAAAGCATCAAGACATGCGGAGTTCCTATTCGTGCGCGATAATGATTCTTCAGCATTTTGGATGGATGAGGCCTTTGGCGTTGATGATCCTTTTTAAGTCTTTCATGGAGCCATATGATGCCCTGGTGCCTACAGTCTCGCTAAAATTCTTGAGTTGTTTCAGCTTTGGCACAAGAATTGAGGAGTTGTGGAAATGTGTGAGGAGGAACAAATAGACAGAGATACAGATGTATCAGAAACCAAGAATGACAAGTATTTTAGGAAAACTGAAAACATAGCTAGAATGACAAGTAATTTAGGATTTATATTTCAGCTCTGTTGTAGACAAATTCGGACCTTGTATCTTTCCTTGTAATTACATCTTTCGTTAACAGTTGTATCATTTGTTAAATGACATGTTAGTTCTATTTTAAGTTTTGAAGCAATTGTGTTTTTACCTTCACTTCGTGAGGGGGAACATGTCGGTTCCCCAACTGGTCACATTGTTTTGTAACACCTCTCATGCGCTGGCCTCCCTAGGCCAGCTCGCCTCCAGCCGCCACGGCGGTGCTAGAGTGAGGTTGAATCGAACAGATGCGTAACGAACCAGTAAGGTGTTTACGGGGCTTCATTTAAAAAAAAAAAAAGGTCAAATCACAAACTCTAAAGTTTGTTTTAGGGTTAAAATTACAATTGGAGTGCAAAGTGAGGTATGAACACATTTACCCCCAAACAAATATACTAGCAAGCATTGGAATCATTTAGTACAGATATGAACCTGCAGAGGAATTATTGATAAAAAGTATCATTGTTATTACACATTTACTGACTAATATAACAGTCGGTTAAAGAGGGACCGTTTGTTTTCTGTGTGGCTCTGAATGGAGGCTGTCGACTTGTTTCATCGTCAAATGTGTAAACTATTTTATTTTGCTCTCTTTCAGAGCAGACACACCACATACATACTCCAGAAATTGTGTACGAGAACGAAGGTTTTAGGTGTCATTTCTCTGCACACATAGGAGCTTGGCCCGGTCGATGTCTATTTTTGGAGCAATAACGGCATTTCCTTCCGTTCCAACTGAGGAGCGCCGCTATTTGCTACGGACCTCTCGTCTATTCTTCATCATAAACTTGAGGTTTAACTTTTGTTGCCAAGAGATCGCGATCTGCTGCCTGACCCGGCTTTCGTCATGAAGCTTTTCACTCTCGTCCTCGCCCTCCTGCCCCTCGCAGTCGTGATGGCCGGCGCCGGCCAGGACGGGGCCGCCACCTACCTCGTATACGTTGACCCCGCGCCCCCCGGCATCGCCTGCCAGGCCCACCAGCTCGGCATCCTCGCCGCCGCCCTCGGAGGGTACGTGTCAGTGTAACATCATTTTCCTTCTCCAGGGGGAACTAAAAGGTTCATGGCACAATCGATGTTAGGGAGGAGAAGGCGAAGGCGGCGATGGTGTATAACTACAAGAACGTCATGAGCGGGTTCTCGGCGAGGTTAACGCCGTCGGAGCTGGAGGCCGTCAAGAGTAAGCCTTGATAACCAATCATCCCGTTTGATTATATGTGTAAATATAACAATTGATAATATTAAGATTGGTTTGGTTTGGATGCAGAGCAACCTCAAGTGAACCGGGTGATGCCGAGCGCGACGTTGCAGCTGATGAGCAGCAATTTCGAGGGCGTCAGCTGATTCAACGTCGTACCGCCCATTGTTCTTGTATTTTTCTCTTTATCCGATCGATGTTGTGTACTACTGTAACTACTCCATTGTCCAATGCTTGGATGTTCTATTTTTTCATTATTCACAGTTTGTGAGGCATGCGCCTGAATATCCTACGCAATATTTCTGCCGTTTTCGGAGCATTTTATCCTGTATCATTAATTCATTATCGTACTTCTTGGTTAAACGAGCGTACGCTGTGCAGCTATGAGACAGTAGAGTACACATTCCGTGGCGGGATCTGAACCAGATGGCGGGTCGCCGGCGACGCCGAGCGCTACCTGGAAATCTCAATTTTGGGCGGCCCATACTGTATTCCTGGCGACCCAAAGCCTAAAAGGCCCATGTGTAATCTTTGTCGGTGGCCCACGAACGAGGACTTGGAGTCGGAGGGTCTGGTCTGTTCGGGCGTTTAGTCCCACATCGGCGGACGAGGCAGTTTGCGGAGCGCGCTCTCCCTACAAAATTAACCCCCGGTGCGACGTTGCTCCATACTTACCTGGACGGGGTCGACGGGCGATCACGAAGGCCCGTGGCCTAGGTTAGTGGCCCGCATTGCACTTGGCGGGTGCGCTGGCTTACCATCTCCCTAAATGGGAGAGTGGACGTCATAATTTGTGGTAGAGGGGGTACGCGTTCGCGCGGCCCCCGCCAATTTCGTAAAATTAAATTTTGGTCCCTGACTCTTCCTGTTGAGGGAAATTCGGAAGATGTTCCAGTGGTTATGGGCATGGGCCCAGAAGTTGAATTTGGCCCACGACGGAACGGGGCGAAATAATCGTTCTGCCGTATTCTTTTCAGAAGCCCACTTAAAGACCAAACCATCCTGGCCCGAAACGCAAAGCAGTCTAGCGGAAACTTCTGGAGCTCTTCCTTTTTTCTGTGTGAATTCTGGAGCTCTACTTAACAAAGGAGAAAAATCAGTCACGTGCTGGCATCAGTTTGGTTCACACGTGGGTCAATGGACACTAACACGGTCTGGACTCTGGAACAGTAGCGTTGGGTTTACATGAAGGGGCAAATAGAGTACCTTTGGTGGCCTTCAAATGGTGCCGTAAAGCCGGGAAGAACAGGAGCAAGCGTGTTTCGCTTTTGAGATCACTACTACCTACTTTACTTTGACTTGGTCACTACTGCCAGTTAACCTCGTCCTTTTTATTCTGACTTTGGGTTAACTGACACCAATTTAGCCCCTCGAATGATTTTCAGCTTTGATTGTGCTACTGTTACGAGGAAGAGAATTCAATATCGCAAATAATTTTACATGTTTATTTTTTTTTGTAAAAAAAATATCAGAACTGATTATCAAATCAATCGTCGCGTGAACCAACCGGGCGATATTTTGCTGCTGTTATCAAATCAGAACTGTTGTTAACTACCGAGGTCAGTCAGTGATCAGACCATCGGAATTTTGATGCACTAACGCGAGCGCGTGGTAATTACACAGCTCCAGTTCAAGGGCAGAGACGCGTCGCTTTCTTGTCCCTGGGCAGAGCTCCAAGGGCCAGGAACAACAGCGGACGCCGGTCAACCAACCCCTGATCGTCGTCGTCGCCTCCCGCCTTCCATTGAGCTGCCAGAAGTCCGGGACCGTGACGCAAGAGCTAACCTTATTTTCTCCTACGGACACATGGCACCCCTACCTGAGCAGAGCACCTTATTTTCTCCTACTACCGCTATATATAACGGGCTCGATTAGCTCAGCAGTCAGCTCGACGCACACTTTCACCAGTCCCACTCGCCATCACCACACGTAGGTTTGATTTGTGGAGAGCCAAAAAAGCGATCATGGAGGCCTGTGATCTCGAAAGCGCAATAGTAGCTCAGCACGAGCAGAGCCCGAGCTCCGGCGACACAAGAGCGGTCCTGACGTACCTGACCTTCCTGGAGAAGAAGATCGGGTACCTCCGCGGCATCATCTGCTCGACGCCGCGGCAGATCGTGTCGACCGAGCTCAGCTGCATCGCCGCGCAGCTCGTCGCCATCTCCAAGAGCCTCGGCGCCACGGCAGAGGATCAGGAGGACGCCAACGCCAAGTCGTCGTGCGCGGCGACTGCGCAGGAGGTGGACAGCGACGCGTCCGATCACGACCACCACGTCGAGGACGACGTGTCCCCGGCAATTGGCTCCTACGAGGTGATCCAGCTGGCGGAGGAGGAGATCCTGGCGCCGCACGTGCACACCTGCAAGGTGTGCGGCAAGGGGTTCAAGCGCGACGCCAACCTGCGCATGCACATGCGCGGCCACGGCGAGGCGTACAAGACGGCGGCCGCGCTCGCCAAGCCTTTGACGTCTTCGTCGCCGGCGCCGGACGCGAGCACGACGGCGGCGAGCCGGTGCAGAGTGTACTCGTGCCCGTACGCGGGGTGCAAGCGCAACCGGGAGCACCGGAGCTTCCAGCCGCTCAAGACGGCCGTGTGCGTGAGGAACCACTACCGGCGGAGCCACTGCGACAAGAGCTTCGTCTGCCGCCGCTGCAACGTCAAGCGCTTCTCCGTGCTCGCCGACCTGCGCACGCACGAGAAGCACTGCGGCCGCGACCGGTGGGTCTGCTCATGCGGCGTCTCCTTCTCCAGGAAGGACAAGCTCTTCGGCCACGTCGCCGCCTTCGACGGACACGCGCCGGCGCTGCCGCCCGACGACGACGAGGACGACGACGGTGTGGCCAATCCCATTCCCTCCTGTTGTGCGGCCAATGGCGTCAGTGGCTCCGGCGATCAGCTGCTGATGACGGACAGTGAAGCCATCGGCAGAATGGCGAGCAGCATGGACTGGTTCTCAGACAACAACATGTTCGATGATCTCAGCTGGTCTGACATCAAAGGCTTTCCTCTCATCGATGGGCAAAGTTTGGACAATGGCCACGACCAATTCCTGTCGTCGATGGGGACTGAGGAGTCCTGTGACTTTGATGGGTTTGGTCTCTTTGGAACGGCAGGAATTGAGTTCTGAACTCTGATGAACATGGCGGGACAATTCCTTACTGGTAAGACCCGAAGGATAAAATTCATGGCGGGCACTAGACTGTGCAGCCCGTAACATATATAAAAAAATGTTGCTGTAGTATAATTGGCCACCAGCTTGTAAATAAAAATTCTTACAGCTCACAGAGGCAACGATAATAGTGTCCCACATTCATAATTAACGATAATAGTGTTCAAAAGTTTACAGCTCACAGAGGCAAAAAAAATAATAATCCCAGAAACAGGCCTACATATACCTACTCTGTCATGCAGAGTTCCGATCATACACTTTCCATGAAAGGATCATCACTAGAGAAGCCACCATCCACCCAAAACCTTTCGGGCCAGTCGTACTGGTGCACGAAAGGAAACTCAGCATACCTTGAAGCTCTGTTCTCAATATTGAGCAGCCTAAACTGGGTCCGAAGCCATCTAGTTGCACAGTCCCTGATGCTACAGAATTTCATGACCTCAAGCACCTTTGCCCTCTCGACAAAAAACCTGGCAAATTTAACATGTGTCTCGAGCCCCTCGTACGATTGGAGCACGATGGTCTTGAGGCTTCGGTCAAGACATTCGATGGGAGCAGATGGATCCAAGTGTAGAGCAGGATTTAAGTTCTTCTGTGCGTACTCAATAAGCTAAAAATAACAGGAATATAGTATTAGAGAAGTGGAAGAACAATGCACAAATGAATTTGCAACCGGTACCTTGATGTGGAGCTTCTCTAGGCAAGGAAAACATGTTAGGTAGCCTATGACAACCTCCAGGTTCGGCTCAGGCATCTCTAATCCTAAGATTGTCACGGTGGAGAACCGGCTCACCAAGCTGACCAGAACCATGCCCTGCATCATCAAACAGGCTTCATTTTACTAAGTAAGCACTTTTTCTTTTTAATTTAACTACTATTACTGATACTGATTGTTACCAATTGGAAATACTGCAGAACTGTAGCTTTTGCACCCTTTTCTACTTAAGAGGAGAAAAACACGCATTAATTTGGATCGTACCTTAAAGACTGAGTTGCCGAGCTCGATAACGGGGAAACCAGTTGCAAGGTAGCCCAACATCTTGAGCTTTGTGGCGTCTTTGATCCTCACCGACGGGCCATACTGCACCTCGTGCAGCAGCAGTCGTTCCAGGCTTGGCGCGTCCTCGACGACAAGTTCTTCCATCTCAATCTCACGCTTCCTGATCAACGTCTGACTGACCATCACAGCCAGGCACCTCAGCCTCGGCAGGGAGGGGAGGCAGAGCCGGCGGTGGCCGGAATTCGTGTCGAGCAGCATGTTCTCAATCCCCGGGCTACGGGAGATCATGCCGAGGAGGAGCTCCTCGGCGATGCAGACGCGGCGGAGCGACAGGTGAGTCAGGCAGGGGAAGGCGGGCGGCGCGCCGGCGCCGGTGGCCGGGAAGGCGCAGTTGTCGAGGTCGAGCACGCGGAGCGAGGCGAAGCGGAGCGTGGAGGCGGGCAGCTCGGGTTGGTGGGGTTGGTGTGCGTCGATGCCGAAGCGGAGGACGAGCTCCTCGAGCGCGTCGAACAGCGGGAGGCGGAGCCAGCCGTCGAAGCGGGCGATGCTGGTGGGGAGGTTGAGGGATCGCAGGGAGAGGCGGCGGGCGGAGCCGTGGTGAACGTCGAGGATCCGGGAGATGACCTGGAGGCGGTGGTGGTCGCAGTAGAAGCCGCGGAGGCGGTCGTTGAGGTTGAGCGGCGACGAGAGCCAGACGTAGCGCCAGCGGCGGGAGAGGAGGGCGGTGCGGGCGCCCTCCTCGGTGTCCAGGAGGGAGACGATGCGGCCGAGAACGCAGTCGGGGAGGCGGCTGATCAGATCCGACACCCGCAGCACTGCCGTCGCCACCAGCGCTCTGGCCTCTTCTAAGAAGTCGCCGTGGACGTCGGCTCTGCGCCTCTTGGTGGTGACGATGCGGTCCATGGTAGCAACGCTGCTTGATCGGGGTAGATAGATTGATCCTGATTAAGTATTGCGAGAGAAGACGACGGAAGAGTTCGCAGAATCCGTGATCATATTCCCCTCTTAAGGAGTCCCGTTCGGGCCTCGGGTGCACTTGTAAAC
Organism: Eragrostis curvula; assembly: GCA_007726485.1. Lineage (NCBI taxonomy): Eukaryota > Viridiplantae > Streptophyta > Magnoliopsida > Poales > Poaceae > Eragrostis > Eragrostis curvula. The sequence continues at coordinate 8,945 of RWGY01000026.1, forward strand.
TTTTGGAAGGACAAGCTCTTTGGCCATGGCACCGCCAATGGCGGTGGCTCTAAGCTTCAGATGGACATTGGGGCAGTCGGCGAGCACGGAGTGCTTCTCTGACAACATGTTCGATGATCTCACCCGCTCTGACAGGCTTTCCTCTCGCCGACGGGCGAGGAGCTCCTGTCGCAGATTGGAATTGACTCCCACGGCACACGTAGGTTTAGTACTGAAACTCTGATGAATGATTACAGAACTTTTCCTCAATTGACACTAGTGTGTGCAGCAATTAGGAAGGTGAACACCAACATACTTTCCACCTCCTTTTTTTTTCCTTTTCCCCCGGACAATTGCAAAGCAGCACTAGAAGTATAGGCAACTCATAGTCAAGGGAGTACATACCAGAAAGAATCAAGCAGTTACGACTTAATTGAGCAACATAACACCAGGACTGGATTCTCAGTCATTTTCAGCTTCATTATCTTTTCAGACAAGGCAGGTCGTCATGGGTGCATTAATCGAGTTGAAGTACTCTCGAGCACAGCAACCCACAACAGAAAATAAGAACAGAAGAGTAAGAAGGCATTCATGCATCAGCTAGATTTATTGGAAACCTTTTACATACAGTATGAGGGCGCTCTTCAAGATGTATTGTTGTTCTAGTGTACAAGCATTAACATGTATCTATCCAATAACTAGCAAATGTGCTTGATTTAACAAGTACAAATTTACAGAAAAACATCCAGTGAAATGCCACCTGGAATTTAGCACACTCAGCCAACAGGCCATCTCGAGTTTCTGCACAACGATCTAACAGTCATTTAGAACAGAACATTAGAACCTGACCCAGCAGCGGGTGCATTGGGCCATGCAGTCCCCTCGGCAGTCAATATTGTATCCCAAAACTTTTGGATTCCTCAAAAGGAGACTCCGCAGAGTTTTACCATTTATTCCCCAGTCACTGTCCAGCTTGCTCACATTCAGCTTCACCTCGCTGTTGAGATCACACCCAAGAACTTCCGGAAATTTCTTCAGCACTTTGTGAAGGTCATCGTCAGATAGCCCAAGACTCCTAATATAGTTCAATACTCCACTTACTGTCTCGACATTTGGAACCTCTTTCTTTCTCTCCTCACTCCAATATGGCGAATGAATCCATCCAAATGCCTTTTTCAGCATCTTATTAGAGTCTTCACTGGAGAAGTTTAATGAAGTGAGCATCTGTTTGCACTCTTCGCATATTTCGATTTCACCCGTATCTACAACAGAAGCTTGAGCTTGATCAGCTGACAGAATCTGCCATTTTGTGTGAAACCTAGTTGCTCCCCGAGTTTTCCCAAATTCAAAACTTTGCACAGTGTTCAATCTTCCTCCATTGTTCCTCTTAGAAAATTTTACGCCCGGTGAACTCGAGAGATTGCACTGAAGGAATGAAACACAAAAACACTTAATTAAGGCATTCGCATGCAGACAATTATGAATATGAAATGAAATGTAGGTGCCGTATAATTGGTTTCTACAACCCATAGGTAGCATAAGGTAGCACACAATTACTGAAAAGGCAAAAAGCATTATGTTCACTGAAAATAATAGATGTTTCAAGTGCTAGATTGTAGATTGCACAAATAAATTTACCATAAAAATGTGATCATAGATAACTAAATAATTAAAATCAGTAATGATCCCCCCCAAAAAAAAGGGGGGGGGGGGGTAGATATAGTATGTTATTAAAACAAATTAATACCATCAATTCACATTTCTCTAGCATGAATACATGAGATCAATTGCCATTTGCCTCGCAGGTCTGATTCAGTTCAACTAAGTTATATTGAGGTGTCTGCCTACAAATAGAACTGGCATGGAAAGTGGCAAATTGCTCAAAACTGATTGTGGTGATACGATTAGGAATGTGAAGGAATAGTTATTGGTGATCTTACAGTTGCACAGAAGAGCAATGCATGAGCTTCAGCAGTTACCAAAGGCGACGCTGGTGATTTGGCCAACATTCTGCACAAAAAAACAGGGAAAGCAGGGAACATAAGCTGACCTTAGGCAACATTATCACGTAATCAACAGCAATACGGCATTAAGGTGAAGTGAAAAGGAGGAATGGATGGTGCTGTCTAGACACTTAAATGGAGATAAAAGCAAGACAAATTGTGAACCAAACAAGACAATATTCCCCCCGTTGCCATCAGTTCCATCAAAACAAGCTATGTTCTCGGTTTGAGATAACAAGCATATCACCGGTTCCGTAAAAAATTTTAACCAGTACAGCTCAATCAAACTTGAAACTAGTTCTCGGTAAGCTATATCTTCAATTAGGATTTAGGACGATCAAATTATTACACATCGGCACTGCATCCTAGCAGTAACAGCAGTATGAGTGATACAAAAAGCGACAGCGGCAGAGCGATCACAAGCATTTAAAGGCAATCGATCCTCCTACCGTCCTGCACAAGCAGGGGAACACCAGCGGCAGCCAAATCTAAGAGGATCAGAGGGAGAAGAGTAGAGAGTGAGCATACGAGGTGGATCCGCTTGGCTGCCTGTACGCGCCCGCGCCTCCGCTCTTCGCTCTCGCGTGTGGCTTCTACTCCCGTTCCTCCACGCCACACCAGCGTCTGGCTCTTCCTTCGGGAGTAGTTGAGCCGAGGAGAGGAGAGGAGAGGCGGGGACTCCTCCGCATCTCCACCGCAGCCCTTCCGATTCCGAGCCGCCTGCAGCCGCGCACGTGACGACATCCCTGTCCCTCCCGCAGGAATTGAGCCAAACGGCAACAGCCAGGCGGCCGGTAAAGGCCACGATAAGGTAAATGGGCCGCTATTGTGCCTGAGCCTATCAAGTTTTGGCCCATCTATGGTAAGTGCGAAGAAGATGTCAATAAAGATGGTAAGTGCGAAGAAGATGTCAATAAAAGAAAAGTAAGAAAAGAGAGCTGTGGTAGACTGGTAGCTAATAGCTATATCACCAGTCTACAAATAAAACTGGCATAGAAAGTGGCAAATTGCTCAAAAAAAAAAAAAGAAGCTATATCACCATTATAAAAAAAAAAGAAGCTATATCACCAGATTCTGAAATCGTATATAACATGGCTCAAAAATAGAGAAATAAGCACGAAATCCTATCAACTTTGATAGCAGCAGCAAAATGCAATTTGCGATCCGTGTACAACTGTGCTTTCAGTAAGCCGAAGAAAGGACCTGAACTCCACGTTAATAAACTTCAGATTACTGTACCAGAATCTCAAGAAACAAGCATAGCAGAATACAAAACAGAGACAATCTACTCGTCCCAAATTCGTATCTTCATCTACTTGGCCGTCTTCCAAATCTGCTCCCACCTAGGCGTGGAACGACCGACGCACATCGATCAGTACTGCCCGCCATGGCGGTACACAAGCAGCGACCGGTAGACAGCAGCGAGGTGCATGAACACGATCAACAGAATGAGCAGGTCATCGAGGAATCCAACAATCCCCAACACACCTGCAGAATGAAGCCCGCAATGCGATGAGTTGCGATAGTTTATCAGGATGATGCTAGGGCTTCTGATAGGATGTTAGAAACGTTAGTTGAAATCTGTACTCACTTTCTGGAAGGAAGTCCACAGGGCTCAGGACATAAATTGCACTCAGCGCAACCTACAAATTCATATCAGTCAGTATATCAACCCTAAAGTTCAATTACTCAGATCCATTGCACTGGGCGATGGTATGAAACCAAGGTCAGAAACAGCATAACCAGTTTGCTTTACCAATCTTAGTAACTTTTCCAGCATTCATAATATGATGACAACATAGTTAAAACAGGTGAGACTTACCATCAGCATCATCCTAGCCCTGAATACAAGTGGGAGAGTCCGCTGGGGATCCAGTAGTTCCCTGAACAGTCTTCGGATGAAAAACGGCATGTCTTGCAATCTCTGAACAGAGAAATAAAGTGGGCTCGTTAAAAACAAAGAGAAGATGACGACCCCTCCCCCCCCCCCCCCCCCCCCCCCCCCCCCTGCGGCGAAAATGCATGTTTCAATGAGAGACAGATTCATATTTATTTGAATGAGTGGTATTCCACATCTGATACCAATATCTGATTGTGTGGATTCTCACTTCCATGAGAACTGTTACGTGTGACGACTGTGCCATTGTACTATAGCAGCAAGGGTGATTTAGGTATCGAGAGCAACTACTGTACTGTGACGACTGCAGCCTCTGAAATAAACCGAAGAAATATAGCAACCACCTCTATCAGGATATCTGCATCCTGTTCGAGTACACAGATCGGCTCCACACAACAGAGTTTCTGGCCTCTAGAGCAGTGTCATATTTTAATTATTTCAGATGCTAATAGGGCAGCACCTACTAAAACAGGAAGTTAGTATGATGAGGTCACCAAGAGGGAGGATGATCAAAGTAATCTTATAGTTCCATCCATATGAACAATTGAAGTAATCTTATAGTACCATCCATGACAAATAAGTGAATTTTAAGCAATGATGTGACCAGAAGTAGTGAAGAATGGACAGCTTTTTATCAACAATTCAAATAAGGTGAAACAAAAGGAAAGCATCACGTTGCTGGTTGCACATTACTGTAACTCAACTTACCGTATAGATTATTTCCCAAGCACACAGTGAACATTAATATTGTAAATCATGGACCCTCAACAATTGCAATCAAGGAACAATGAACCAATTTAAACAATGCAGTGCCCCCATCGGATGTTGCTAGTTCCCATCAAGTACTTTAGCAATTGCATCAGATTTTAATGTTTTGTAAAATATCAGTTTGGAAAAACCAAATGCCCATATATTAACAGGGAAACATTTATTCATCAATCTCCAGTTTGCAGTTTATCCAAAAATGCAGATATAAGTCAGTTTTCATGGACAGCATACACACCTGAGTCAGGGTGCGTGGTGCTCCACCAAATATGCGATTGTAGTGCTGAATCTCTCCTAAGATACGATGAAGTTGAGGATCATCCTGCTGCTGCTCAGATATATTAGCAGGTACCAGCAGGTTTACAAGGCGACGGCAAATGGGACATTTGCAAGCCTGCACTGCAGGCCCATGATGCCAAACACGGATTATGCATTCTCCTGTAAAAGAGCGTTGGTGTTAAAACATTCAGTAATTGAGGAAACTCGATGCAGTAATGTTGGATAGGCATCACATGCTTTTGTGACGCTTTTCAAGCAGATATTACTAGTTTACTACCTATCTTCAACAAAATAGCATCATTTACAGTCCTACTTACAATATACAAGAACATATAAAAATTGAGTTCCAGCATTAGTTGCTTCAGATGAGGACATGCGTTGTTCTTTGGTGTGGGTTGCGTGACCCCTTCTTCCAAGATCCGGCCTCTCTTTTGTGTCAATTAGTGCTGTAACCTGTATCACTATCATCCGTTACCATGTTTCCTCACCTAGTCCATCTGTACATGGCTATATGGGTTCCATATCATTTCGCCAAGACAAAGACACATCACCCCCAAAACCCTCACTTTGCATCAACTCATGAAATTTAATCCTAGGAAATCTCTACAAGAGATATTAATGGATTATTCGGTAACCTACGAGTAGCAATTTAGCAAAGTCCAAATTATCGCAGTTCTACACTACAGAAACCCTTCCCCATTCGAAGAAAGCAAAGCACCCCAAATCCATTCCCAGCCGACAGTTCTTCCTGAGTGACCGGCCGAAGCCACTTGAATCTTTATGCACAGTTGCATCAACATCCACGATAGATCAAATCTTCCAAAGGGGAAGAGGAACGGGGGGAAGGAGGAGGAAAAGGAACTTGCCGCAGAACCAATGGGAGCAGTTGGCCTGGCATGGGATCCGGAAGCGGTCGTGGCAGACCGCGCAGACGTCGTCCTCCGGCGGCGCGGCGGACGCCGAGGTCGAGGAGCTCATCCCCTCCCCTTCGCTTCCCCTTCCGCACAGGCACGCGTTCCCCGCCCGCCGTTTTCCCAGTCGAGTCGTTGGCGACCGAGGAGAGCCTTGTCCGGCCACGCGGCGAAGTATCGGTCGATTCGAGGCAAGTCTTCTGAGCAAAGTAATCGTTTTATTCCGAAATTAATACAAAATAATACAACGTGCATATAAAAATTAATAAGAATTGTACCATTAATCATTGGATAACACAGCCCACTAGCACGAAACGGCCCAGTCTGACTACAGTCTAAGGCCCGGCATGAACTTTACAGTTTCTATATTTTCAGATTATTGAGTGCTTTGTCTACTTATTAAACTTAATAACCTTAGCATTAAGATAGGGCCCCATGCAGGGACGAACCGTCTTTACACGCAGACTTCAGGAGTCACAGGGTCCATAGATCAAATCCAGTTTCCAAACACATGAACGATCTGAGCTTTGAGCTTACAAGGAAACAATGACAAACCACGAGGGACTGCCCCAGCGGAGTATAGATTGTAAGAACGGAAGAAAACGAAACGAACATCATGAGGTTTAGCTTATTGATTTCCTGTTGCAGTACATTCACTCTACAATGCTCATCAGTTGACACAGTATAAGCTAAAAACATAAACCAAGTGCATCATGCTAGTACAGAACTAGGAGTTTCGAAGTGCTCTTGTTCACGAAAACAGCGGCCATTTCGTGTCACCCATAGCATAAGAGATTATGTTCCTCTTCAGTGGTGATATGTACTGGGCACCGTGGAACGCAGCGGCTCTAACTACATTGAGGGGTCCAAAATCAACAGAGTACATCTTCTGGAAACCATCTAGCACTGCTGTCATTGCAACATTGGCGGCCTTCCGGTCCTTCTCGTACCTTTGTAGTAAAGATAGCTGCCAAAGGTAACAAAGAAATAAGAAAGCATTAATCACAGTTGGATTGGAATAATGTTAGGACAAAAAAAAAATCACAGGATCACACAAACAATCAAGATGCAGCATGATCAGTTATATGGAAAAATTTCAGTGAGAAAGGCTAAACAAAAGCGTTGGTAGATACTTACATCCCCAACATCAGAACCCACTGAAACTCCTTCAGCAATAACTTTTGCTAAAGCAGCTGCATCTCCAAAGCCCAAGTTGACGCCCTGTCCAGCTAGAGGGTGGACAGTATGAGCAGCATCTCCAACTAATGCCAACCTTTTGGACACATAATCATGGGCATGCATCAATGACAATGGAAATGCCATTCGTTCCGAGATTACACCAGTTGCTTTTGGTGGTACTTCAAAGCATTCTTTGGTAGATGCTGCAGTGTTCCCAATGCCAGAAAAGAACTTCTCCATGTAATTGTCAAGAAAACCAGTGTGAGGATGTGGACCATAACCGAAATCCAATGCATGGTTCACTGACTTCACAAACTCTTCGGGGCTCATTGACTTATGGCGCGACGATTCCTCTGGACTCATTGTCCACACAATATTGCTGAAGTTGTCACCTATTGGAAGTAGTGCAATTGGACCAGAAGGGAGAAACCTCTGCCATGCACAATCATTTTCCCCAGCATGCTCCACTGTACAAATTATTGCGCTTTGTGGATAATTCCAACCAGTTGTTTTTATGCCTGCAATCTGCCTCACGTTGGACTTGGAACCATCAGCTCCTATCTGCAAGAAAAGTTTCAATAGGCGACTGTGAAATGAAGCAAAACAAAGTTCAAACTCACGCAGAAGAAGATAGGTATGCAATTACCACCAATTTGGAGTACAAACTCCGTCCATCACTGAGGTCAAGCTTAACTAAATTACGGCGATGTAATTCTTCTGAAGCATTACTGACGGATGCTGCTTCACCTAATGTTGGCTTCATTCCTGTTTGCCTACTTGTTGACGGGAAAGTAAGAGACACCAATCTTGTAGGATATATCATCTTTTCAATGTCATCCAATTCTTCCTGATCAGGCAGACAACCATTAGACTATGCAGACTATTTTCATTAACAAAAGAATAACATAGTAACAATAATGAAAATGATAGTCTGAGCCGCACAACAGCCCATTAGTTTCCTCATATACTTTCATTTATCATCGTTGATCATATTATTTTACAACATAACAGTAAGAGTATTTCATGATCACAACGATATACAAGGTTGAAAGAACAGACAAACCTGTAAACGTAACAACAGTGAGTTGCAAAGCACCTTGTTCTCCACGACACATCTAACAACATACGCATAAACAGAAAACTATGAATCACTGACAAAAAAAAAAGGATTCGAAAGTTAATAGCTGCATATAGCAAAAATTACCCCAGGTGTTCTTTGCCCACATCTCTTGCATTATATCTTGTATATCCAAGTCCAGTGTAATCCCACACCTGCCAGTAGTAAGCAAAGCATCCAGTGCCCATGTTAGCTCTAAAGTGAAGCATCACCAATCTATAGGACGAAATAGTAGCTCCAATGGTGTCGTTGTCTGTAAGGATCAGAGAGGAAAAGACCAAAGAAAAAGAAGGCAGGTACTAATGCATGTTCATATGCTTGCATGTCACATTTGTACAGCTAACCTAATGTGCACACAGTCGATTAATTCAATCAATTAGTTAACTCTGTATGAGAACCATCACTAACTTGGCTAAATTTAATCAAGTAAAGGTCAAAGTACGAACACAAGAAGAATGTGTCTGGTCAACAAGGCCGAAGCTGAAAAATGATGGACATGCATGTGAAAGATATTTGTATAATTAAAAGTATGTTATGTCATCACCTGCATTTTACCAAAGAAAGCATGTCTTTGTTGTAGAATATGCTCCCATGCGCCAATATCTGCCACATTACAGAATATATGAGTGAAGAATATTAGCAATAATATTCAACTATTTTCAATAGCCAATGAAGCCATATACATATGAGAAGAAAAAAATATATAAGATGTTATATTTTCAAAACATACTTATTAAGCACATTTAATCTCTCACATCCGATAAGCCAAAAAAAATATCCACATATTAAACAATCGAATAGAGGACAAAGAAGAGTGATAACATTGACACTGCTGTAAGAATAGAAATACAGAAGCATTACATAACAATCAAATTGATGAAAATAAAGGATGGTACCGCTGCTGTAACGTGGAAGGACTTAGAAGTTAGAACAATGAAAGATCAAAGCAGATGAATAGAGTCGCTATCAGAACCTATTGGTGTGCCTATTTGACACCAAGTTCAACCATATCAATGTACTATTTTCCACGAGCTATGTAGTTTGAGAGACACGTTGCATTGACATAGAATAAAAGTAATGAACTACCAGAATGGCTAAATTATGGACAAACATAATGCAAATGTGAGAAAACAGTTTACCCAACTTTATTTGGAAAGTTACTTGCAGCAACCAAATCATTCACAAAATCTGTGGCAAGCTACGGATAAAATGATGTACAACAGCTAAGGTCAGGACCTCATGAAGAGAAGCAAGCTAAAACCATAATCATGAATAAAACACTGGCCAAAGATTATCGAAGTGGCCAGACTTTGTTTTGGCGAACTTTGGTAATGAATCAAATGTCACCCAAAAGTCCAATGTAGTAGTATATGGTCGATCAACCTAAATAGTGAACCACTTGCACAAATATTGTTTCTAATATTAAAGGTCGGTCTAGATGATGCACCCAAATACAAGAGACAGACTTGATTCTTTAATTGTCAGTGAAAGGTGGGAGCAGTCTGAATGCAAGTAAGTAACACAATACACATCTTTTATACAGAATCATACCTCTGAAGAAAGAAATGGTTGCCGGAGTAACAGTACTGACCCTTGAATCGGGTATACTGTTTTTTGGTAGATAATTTCTTGACTTCAATGCAGGGTTGCTATCAATAATGGCGACTCTCAGATGTTTTGTCAATGGCATAGTTGCTGCATTCAGGGTGAATAAGTATCAGATAAACTTGACTTTAGTTTATCACATATAAGGTACAATTTGAGAGAGCCTTCAAAAAGAAAAATGTTCAAATCCCAGAAAACAACTTGCTCGTGGCAAATAATTTAACCTCCATTAGTGTCAAGTAAGTGGCACTCCCAGAGAAAAGCCTGTCTTTGAATGACACTACTGTTTGTTGTTGCTAATATGAATGGCTCAGTCTATGACACTGACACAGTATGTTTCAAGAATTAATCGACAGAGAAACTAAATTCTAAGGCACCACATAAGAAGCAGGAGAAAGTACATGAACAGCAATACCTACACAATGCACAAGCAACAGCCAAGCCCACCATGCCTCCACCAACAATAGCAACATCAAGCACGTCAGGCGTAGCCTTCACACCACCAATGCCGTCGGTATGATCCTACATGTTAATTGAGACAGTAAGTACCTCCACACGCATATTTGGCAGGAATTCTCAATTCCACACAAACAGAAATCGCAGTTCCTAAACCCTACAGCACAACCAATACACGGAGAAGGGAGCTTCGGAGTACCTGCGATCTGGGCGCCGCCCCGGCCGCCGCATCCAGGCCCGAAACTGGTGCATCGCTGAATGCCCTGACCAGCGGGCGGATCCGATTCGCCGCCGCGAAGCATCTGTTTGGGAGGAGAGAAGAAAGCTAACATCAGGGAACGAGCCCAGAAGAGGCGGAAACGAGAAGCGCGGAGAAAGGAATGGACCGCGCGCTCAAGCACCTTCTCCTGGCGAGCATGGCTGAGACGGCGGAGGCGCGTATCGGCGTCATCGGCGACGAGGAGAGAAGCGGTGCGCGCCGTGGAGGTCTCCTGCGCCGTGCACCGGTGTGCGGCGAGAGAGGTTTCGACCAGTTGGGTTCGACTTGGGCTGGACAACGGTTTACGCCGGCTCGCGAGAAAATTTATGGGCTGCGGCCCAAGCCACAGTTCATTGATGTCAAATGCTCGAGGCATTAATCGGCCCATTGTTGATGTGGTCGTGTGGGGAGATGGTGCAATGTCGTATTGTCGTTTGCGCAATTACACTCAATGTATATTTTTTCCCTAAAAAAAACTCAATGTATATTTGCACTGAAATTTGTCCCCATGCCTATGATCGCCAAACGGTCGAGAAATATATGTTGGGTAGAAAATGGCAAAAATTCTCTTCTACACGTGCGCCCCCACGGTCGGGGAAGGAGGCGGGCGTGCGAGCAAAGCTTGGAAAGCACGTTGGTACCCTTCCCAATTTGGAGGCGGCGGCGCGCACGAAAAAGCAAGGTCAGAGAGTTGCACGTTCGCTTAACGCCCGACAGGACGTGTTGTAACCGTCCCCAAACAAAAAGGTTATTTGTACTATTGCACTCAATGTCTATATTTGCATTGAATTTGTCCCCCTGAGTATGAACGCCAAACGGTCGTGAAAATGTATGCAAGGTAGTCTTCTACACGTGCGCTTGCGACAAAGTCGGGAATTGTCGCGACATTGTCGGAGAGAGGAAGAATAAGAGAGAAGACAAAGAAAAGGGGTTAGGGTTAGGGTTCATGATTTCGAGGGAGGGTTTCCATGGCCGCCGACCTTTCAGGATCTCCAGAAGCAGTAAGCGCAACTCAGCAATGGGTGGCGGTGATGCGAGGACGGGAATGGCACCGTCGACCACGGGTGGGTAGGAGGGCGGTGGGCGGAGCAGACAACATGGGCATCATGGTGCAAGTGGAGGCGGTCCACCCTGGTGGTCGGAGACTACGGAGGTGCTTGGAAGCGGGGGAGCGGATCTCTGATAGTTTTATGGCGACGGCGGTAGCCGCCTAAGGCGAGGGTGGTGGCTTACGTCAGGGGCATGTGCCCAGAAACTGCGAAAGAAGAAGAAGGGGGTGGGCAGCGGGGAGGCGGAGAAGGAAGACAACACTTGTTGCCATGTTGTTCGAATTGGGTGGGTGATTTGGCTTGCGCGCGAATTGGCTTGTTTCCTTGATGTAATGCTGGACTGGATGGATTTTGAGGAGGACCTAACTTGAGGTGTCTATCTGAGGTGTTCATTTTGCACCTCATGCTATGCTATATGCTCCACAGAAAATCAACGGCGGGTGATGCTCCAGGATCTCGGACGCGTTCACAGTTCGTCCATGGCAAATGTCACGCCTTCAACAAGATGATTGTCAGGGTGCTGGTGATGATGTAGCCAAGCACATGATGTCCATGGCAAACGCCAGTTGCTGGAGCCTCGAGTGTTCTCCCTCCCTCTCTCTTTTTTTTGGAAGCAGAAATGTTTTTTATAGCACTATATCTAAACCTTTAAAGAACCAGTTGCGAGAAAAATCAATTCCACCCTGCCATCCTATCTACCCTGCCATCTGAACCGTCCTGCCATATTGTGGGCCTAATATCCAATGCACCGAATCGTTCCGGGCATCCCCGGGCGTCACGCCTCTCTCCCGATCCTGAGGGGTTACGTTGATTTCCATAGGATGTTGCATGACGGTGACGCTCTAAAAAAAGTTTTTTCTCACTCAAATTGTGCACCCACACGTACCCAACAAGTGGAAAGAAATTCACGTGAGGAAATTAATTAAACACTACTCCCTCCGTCCCTATATAGGTGTCGTTCTGACAAAAAAATTTGTCCCAACAATAGGTGTCGTTCTGTGCAGTTGAGGCCCACTTGCCGTCTTATCTCTGCAAGCCGTAGGTCACAGGCACCACACAGGCCACAGCGTCCTCGTCTAAACAGAAAAAGAAAAAGGAAAAGGAAAGCTTGCTCGGTCTCTCGTCTCCAGAATCTCTCTCCCCGTCCGGTCAATCTCGATCTCCATGAGTACCGGCGTCGGCGAGGTCAGCAGCGGGCGGAAGGAGCTGCGCGGCGATGGAGGCTGGCCAGATGCGCGGTCAGGATTCTGAATCCGATGAGGAAGCTGGCGGTGATGGCGAACTCGCGGCGGCGGCGGCCCGAACTCGCGGCAGCGGCCTCCCTCGCGGCCTCCACCACGATGACGGCTTGCTGCAGCGGCGGCCTCCATCGCGGACAGACGACGGCATGCTGCGGTGGCCCGGACTCACGGCGGCGGCCAGGACACGCGACGACGACGACGGCTCACGCAGCGGCGATGGCGGCGGACTTCGCCGGCCTCGCAGTCAACAATCCATGCCGATGGCGGCGGCCAGAACAGCCTCCATCGCGACCTCATGGCGGCGGCCTGCGTCCCAACCTCGCAACCGCACGACAGCTTTCCTCTGGCCCGCAACGACGGCAGCGTCGACTTTCCTTTAGCCTGCCTCGGTGAGCTCGAGCAGAGGAGATCGGGGGAGGCGATGGTGTTGCTTGGGTTCCTTTGGCCTGCAGCCTTGGTGAGCTCAAGCAGAGATTGGGGGAGGCGATGGTGCTGCTTGGGTGGGGATGAGATTGGGGAGGGGAAACGAGGAGGACAGCGGAATGGTGGCGTAGAAGATCCCAATCTGGAGACTTTTTTTTGTGGGGAAGAACGTGTTGACAGAAGGGCAGCAGTGTCATTTGGCAAGTTCATTGGTTCCTGCGAGAAGTGCCAGAACGACATCTAAATGGGGACGGAGGGAGTATGATTTAACGTTGTTTCCTTGTATAGCATATTTGTCTCCTTGTTTAACGTAGTGCTTTCCTTTTCCTTTTTTTTTCCTTCTTTCTGATTCTGATCAATTGCACCCACACGTACCCAAAAAGTGGAAAGCAATTCATGTGAGGAAATTAAACGCTATGATTTAACGTTGTTTCCTTGTATAGCATATTTATTTCCTTGTTTAACGTAGTGCTTTCCTTTTCGTTTTTTTTTCCTTCTTTCTAGTTCTGATCAATCGTGTGTATCCTGTTTGAGGGCGGTGCGCGTTCCGTTCTTCCCTCCAGCGGCGACGTTCTTCCCTCCAACGACGGCATTAATTTCAGGCGTGCCGTTCTTTCAGACAGCGACGGCGACCTTGGTAACTGCGCTGGAGTCGTGCCGGTGCTGTAGGTGCGATCCTTTCTGCAATTCTTGGCGGTGATGGATTGCCATCTGGTTCTTCCAGGCAGGTCACCGCTAATCACGTCCCCTTTGATTCCATAGTGAGAAAAAGGATCGCCGGAAATCTTGCCAACTGGTTACTGTAGCACGTCCGGCACATCCAACATCTTGATTTCTTTCGTCATCTATATCCAACATCGAACTGGTGAGTAGCTTATATGACGTGATCTCCTTTGTTCAGTTTCCTGGTGGTGATGGATTGCCTGCTATGATCTTCAGGAACAAGAGCTGAAGAAATAATTTAATCCCATGACCGGATATGAAGCCAATGGCATGGGTGTTCAGACGAACGTGAACTCAACAAGCAATCCTGGCGAGTCTTCGTCTACGTGTTTTTCTTTTCTCATCTGGCCATGCAATTATGTTTCTGACCATGTAATTATGTTTAGAATCCATAGAATGTGATGACTACGATAATGCGATTGCCAAGCGGCGAGCTCAGAACAACGAACGGCAAAAATGGTGGCGTGCTCGACAGAAGGCAACACCCAGAAATTCCAACATTGAAGAGTGTCTGATAAATGTTGGGCAACCAGGTGTCAAAATCAATATTCAATCCCCATTACATCAGATGCTATAAAAGCTTTTGCACGTAATCTGTTAGTTTGGCAAAATCGGGTGAGGACTAATGTGTAGGATCAAATGCATAACATTTTTGGTATTGTTTGCGTGATTACACAATTTGTATAATTGCAAAAACTATGTAAGCGGCTTGAGTTGGTTTTTTTATTTAAAGTTTTTTAAATAACTCTTGGGAGTCTATATGGACTTAACCTCTGTTTAGATTATTACTACTGAATTCAATGTTTCAGGTAGCAAGGAAAACCAACCTGTTGAGAATCAAGGATATACAGGAATCGAGAGGCAGAAAAAAGGTAAGATATTATATGTAACTTATGAAATTTCTTGGTACATAAGTCTGCTTTCCTGACTACGCCGTTATCAATGAATATAGGTGTCAATCTGCTTTTTTTTTTTTGCAATTTTTTGCTTGAGAAACCAATTATTTTAATTTCATGAACCTCTTTAATGGCGTCGTGCAGCAATTGGTGGGGAGGGCAGTCATGGTACATCCCAACCATCGCAGTTGTCTGCTCTAACTAGAAATATAGAGGAGGCGAGGCTGGTAAACTCTACTAAACTCTACTAAACCCTCCACGTGTCAGTGACCCTGGCTCATGACAGGGACTCAGCGGAACCCTGCCCCAAAATTTGGGCCTGTTCGTCACTAATTGGTTGACTATCCGTCCCTTAACTAGACATTACACGTGCTATTATGCCTTAAAACTAATTGGTCACGATTGCATTTCTTGTCCACACACTTTTGCTACCGAACGAGTATTTGCATTTATCAAGGTTTTGGCGTGGCGGCCACAGGGCTGCGTCGTGCAACCAATCACGACCGATGTCTTCACGGGATAATCCCATGGGAAAACTATCAACGCGATGGAAAGACAATGGAAATATTACAGTGGAAGCTAGAAGTCACAATTACAGTTCAAAATTGTGGTCAAAACGCAAGTCCCTTCATTCATTATATGAAAAGATTACAATGGGAGCTAGAAGTCTAGCATAAACAGATTTAAAAGTCCCTATGACTATGACAAGAGTATCATCTCTGAAAATAAATAATAAAATTTGCCGTACAACCAGATTTAACAGTCCAAACAGTACTACTCATCAAAAGAGTTAGGGTTTAGGGTTTAATATCCTTCCTCAGGAGGCATGCACGACTTCATCCAATACGATGAAGAGCAATATGTTTGCCTCCTCGTCAACATCATCCGTCGACGGCCACCTGATCGAGTCTCGGTCAACTGCAGGAGGAAGAAGAAGGTACCACCAACAACAGGATCAAGCACGAAGGGGAAGAAGCGCAAGATTCATGTCTCGACCAACTGCAGGATCAAGCACGACGAGGAAAAAGCGCAAGGGACAAAGAAGTGGAAAACACAGAAATCCTCTAAGATCTCATACCGGAAATCTGCATTGCAACCATGTACGAGAACTCTGGAAATCCACTCTGCGTCACATGGTGATAACCATGATGTGGAAAGTTTGGCCATGGCAATCTGAGCGGGTCCGCCATGGAGATGGAAGTAGGCAGCGCAAAAGGTAGCAGAGGAGACCGATGAGGAAGAAGGAAGGTTATGAGTTGGAAGCATCTCACTTTGCCGGAATTTATAGGCCAGGGGATGAGAAGAAAGAACAAGGATTGCTCGAGTTGGGGCGTGATGTAGAGGATCCAATGGCCGCGAACATGGTAGAAGCTGCAGTTTTCATGTATATTCCCAGGACTAAATAATCGACTAATGGGATCATCCCGGAGTGAGAAAAGCCCGTGAATTGATTTGACCGGTGAGTCGCCCGGTGGTGGGTGAGCACGCATCACCCAGTGAGAATCAGCGCATCGTCCCTGAATTTGCTCTAGCTGCTAGGTCAGTCACAACTTCGATGCCCGGGCGTGGAATACGAGACCGATCTGGCCATTGCACATTTTTTTTCAAAAAAGAGCACGAGCGCTCCTTCATTTTTCGAACATGGTAGAAGCTACAGTCTTCCTTGTATATTCCCATCATTAAATAATCAACAGGGATCATCCCGTGAGTGAGAAAATCCTATGAATTGATTTGACCGTGAGCCGCCCAGTGGTGGGTGAGTACCACACATCATCTAGTGAGAATCAGCGCATCGTCCCTGGAATTTGCTCGAGCTGCTAGGTCAGTCACAACTTCAATGCCCGGGCGTGGATTACGAGTTAATCGATTGCACAGTACAGCTACAATATTTTTCAAGTTTCATAAACTCAAGCTTCATCAACAATACTATTCAAGTTACAATGAGGCCACAGATTAATTTACTAAGCACTGATGTGCCGGAGTTTAGCAAACTCGAGGGCATTGAAGTCGGTGGTGGGGAGAAACACAATCGGTTGGCGCACATTGTGCTCGACAACTGGGAATTCAATGAAATGGGTTGCGCCTGAGTTTATATCAATTCCAATCGTCGAGTCGTTGTTGATGTCAGCCAAATAAACATGATCTCCCCTGATCTTTTCAAATGTTGGCTGAACCTTGAAAAAAACATAGTTAGATGAAAGTCGTAGTTCATCACAAACAAATAAACAAACTTTTGCCAAATACTTTGGTTACCTTGAAGAAGAATGGGTAGTTCAGGGATTTTCCCTGTCTGCATTCTCAATCTCGTACAAGGGTAGCGTGCGCTGAAACAAAATTGTAGACCTTTGCGGCCATGGAACGTGTCGGGCAGTACACACAACGGATTGTCCCCGGCCTGGGGTTCTCGCAACAGGGATTGTCCCGTGCTTCCATTCTCGTTCTGATCCGGGGATTGTCCCTTGCGTGCATTCTCGCATCTAGGGATTGTCCCGTGCTTGCATTCTCGTTCTGATCCCGGGATTGTGTGCGTGCATTCTCGCATCAGGGATTGTCCACTTCCTGCATTCTCGTTCTGATCCACAAACTAGTAGCAATGCACATGTTCATTACAAAAGCATAGCATGATTATCCTCATAGCGCACTCTGTTCATGTTACAAAACATTTCACAACCGGGGAACAACTATTGTTTTGTGCTAGTGTTCTTCGCAACTGATCTACCTGACAGAAACATTAACTGAGAGATGAATTCAAAATAATACAGAACTTTGCCGCCATGAAACGCGTCATCACCAACGGTGTCCACAAATCCAAAAAACCCGTTCTCGCACATATTCCTTTCCCCCAGCACTAGCTTCTAATCAAGTTCGCAAAATCTTCATCCACTTCAAAACCCGGAACAGAAAGGCTATGCAAATCCACAGTTGGAGAAGAGCTTTGTGGCATGACTGATATCACCTCCTCTGGAAAAGAGGAAACATAACAATCTGATGTGTCCGCAGCATGATTTGTATCATGCTTACTCTTGCCACTTTGCTCGTCCACCGCAGTCACTAGAACGCCAAGCTCGAAGCTTGGATTGGTATGCGACAACAGTTGCGGATACTTTTCAATCACCACCTTGGCAAACAATATGCTAGGATTCTGACTTTCAATATCATCACTCCGTTTCCTCTCCATAAAGTCCACGTTGAGATCAATTTGGTGGCTTTCCTGATCAAGCTGGTTGAATGCAGTGGCCGCCTCCTCTATAATATTGCCGCATCGTTCAGATGCATCTAAAATGACTTCTGTATTCCGTCCTGAAGTATCTAAGTCGCCAATCATGGTTTCACGAACTACCTTAACCGCCTCATCCGCACCATCCATAAATTCTCTCTCATTCAGCATTGTCCTCCTGCCATGTCGTACGTCGTCTGGTTTAGCCGGACTGTACCGTCGAAAATCTGACGATTCCCTCATGTACTTTTCCAGGTACTTTGAATCCTTAATCTTACTTAGAATGTACGAGATGAAGTGAGCGTATGGCTGCTGTCGGGAACAACCTAACCCATCAGTGATGACATCCTCAATTTCACAAAGTAAAAAGTCCACAATGTCGAACTGTTCGCCATTCATGATGTGAATAAGGAGCCATTGCTGTAGACTAGTCATCACGTCAGCATGGCCCAACCGTGGTAACAAGGTCCTCCTCAGTGCTTCGTGAACCACCTTCGCCACTCGGTTAAGATATCTAGTTTGACGTGATCCTGCGTCAGAATCTGACAGGGGCTCTGTAAAAGGCCATCCAACTCCTTGACTGTAGGGAAATTGCTGCCACCGATCTTAGGACGGCGAGGAGGTGATGCATCTCCATATACTTTCCAATGTATACAATTGTTCTCGTAAGTACCAACTCCGAGATACCTAGCTAGATTTTCTCTAGACAATCAGTAAAGTTGACCCTCAAAGATGAATTGGATCCATGATCGCTAAGTAGGAATGTAGACTGTAGCATAGAATTTTCGGACCCAATCTTCAACATATTTGCTATGCTCTGAAAGTAGCTCAGTCAATCCCTGGAATTGGTCAAAGTATGCCTCGATGTTGTTACCCCCCGAGGCTCTGTTTAGAGCAGGCCAGTCCAATATCGCGTGACTAAACAACTTGATTTTCTTCTTTTGCCAGGTTGCGATTAAACTGCGATGAGTATCAGTCAACCGATTGTGCAGTGCAAACCAATCGTCAATCGGCATGTCCCTTAGCGCCTTCAAGTGCTTGCTTTTTGACTTCTTGTCCGGTATCACCTGCGCATTCCTTGATGTTGTTTCTTCTTCCTCAGTATAGTTGTCATCAGAAGACTCATCATCTACATCGCGTAACAATGTAGAGTGAGGTAAGCAGCGTCGCTTCTTGGGATAACCCTCTGAAGGCACCGCCGTTCGAGGCCTCTTGTTCACAGAACTAATCTTGCCTCGTACACGCGCATAACCGGGACGCTGATTGGCCAAGGCACCAGCGGTCATAACCTCAGTCTGCTGTTTACTGGATCGGGCTCTCTGTCTCGTGTGAGGACCAGATGTTTGGGCTTGGCTTGAGAGACCCCAAAATGGACAGTAGCACCCCATCTTGGATGTGGATGTATTCGTAGATTCTTGGTACGAGCCATCTATCACTGAACTGCAAGGAAGCAGGGGCGGAGAGTGAGCATACACTAATCACATAAGACATTTGGTAACAATCGATAATAAATCCCATTAAATTGCATATAGCGACGACAAGTATGGAATTTCAATAGCATTTGTATTAGGTTTTCTATCAATAAATGAAGCCATCTATCACTGAACTGCAAGGAAGCAGTCGCGGAGCATGAGCATACACTTATCACATAAGACATTTGATGATAATGATAAAAAATCACATGAAATTGCATACAGCGACGACAAGTATGGATTTTCAATAGCATTTGTATCAGATTTTCTATCAATAATTGAATATAGTGGCTGAAAAAAAGCTTGAGGGATTGCTCAGGAAAGGGAAAAAAATAAGTCGGGTTCTCACCACTGCAAAAGATGAAGAGGGCGATGACGGAGCCACCCAGCGTAGATCATCGGCAGCAGGAATCAACCTCGGAGTTGCGGAACGTGGCGGAGAAGCACGATTGCGGCGAAACGCTGGAGCTAGGGTTACGCGGCTGGGTTCCGAATCTGTACGGTACGACACCGGTGAATCTCTATTCTCTCGTGCCTGGGTTACAACGGCCGGAGGACAGAGAAGGTGGTTAGAACAGCCGTCCAGTGCTCTGCATCAGCACAGGACGACGAGAGGGAGCTCGGCGGCGCGGATGAGAGGCGGAGAAACGAGCACTGAACTAGAGACAGGGGAAAGAAGAAGAAGGCTATTTGCATCCAGACCATCCATCACTTTGGGAGTTTTCGTCTATGGCATCAATGGCTTAGCCTTTTTTATTATATTGTAATCAGGTCCTCTGTATCTTATTCAATCAGGTCCTACTTGTCAATGATACATCATAGAAATTTTCCCAAACAAGCGGGCGGAAATTTCATAGGGGGATGCATCTCCTATGACAGGTGGGACCGTATATGCCATTGGCTTCCAGTGACAGGTGGGACCCACCTGTGTCACTGACAGTGGCATATTCGGGATTATGCAATTGTGCAATGGCACGTATGAAATTTTCCCAAGCAAAAACACGATCCGATAACGCACCGGGGACCATCGCTATGGATCGGCGGGCAGCACGAAAAAAGTTCCATCCAAATATTTGGGCCACGGTGCAGGCCGAGGAAAGTGGCCGTGAGCCAGATTTGAATTGGGCTGGAGTATAACTGCCCGACATGTGGGTCCGCAACGTGCTGACTAGGATGCTTATGGGTTCACCTTGTGCTTATTAAGATATGCGGGGCTTAATTCCCCATTTTGATCTCGAACACTGTCTGACATGTGGATCCAAAACATGCTGACTGGGATACGTGTGGGTCCGCCATATGCTGATTAGGATATGTGTGGGCATAATTTTATTTTATTTTGACGTGCGTAGGCATGATTTTAATGGCGAATACTTCCTCACGTGTGGGGCCAAAATATGCTGACTGGGATGTGTGTGTGCATATTTCCCATTTTAACGACGAATGGTTCCTGACGCGTGGGTCCACGCGGTGCTGACTGGGATGCGTGTGGGTCCGCCATGTGCCGACTAGGATGTGTGTAGGCATATTTCCCCATTTATGACGAATACTGCCTTACGTGTGGGTCCACAATATGCTGATTGGGGAGTGTGGGTCCGCCATGTGCTGATTAGGATATGCGTGGGCACAATTTAATGACGAATACTGCCTGACTTGTGGGCCCAAAATATGCTGACTGGGATGCGTGTGGGTCCGCCATGTGCTGACTAGGATGCGTGCGGGAAATCCTCTACTAGCAAAGAACGAATTTGGACTGACGTGTGGGTACGCCATGTGCTGACTAGGATGCGTGTGGGCATATTTCCTTATTTTATTAATGACGAATTGTGCCTGACGTGTGGGTCCACGCTATGCTGACTGGGATGCGTATGCGGGAAATCCTCTAGCAAAGGACGAATTCTTACTGACGTGTGGGTCCACAACATGCTGACTAGGATGCGGGCGGGCAAAATCCCCCCTCCTGTGATGAATGTGTGGGTCCACCATGTGCTGACTAGGGTTCGGGCGGACAAAATCCCTCCTCCGATGACGAATATGTGGGTCTGCTCATGTGCTGACTAGGATGCGGGCGGGCAAAATCCTGGAATGAACGGTAGTGACGCTTAGTTTTCGTCATAAACGACCTGACCAGTGGGCCCGAAAGGCAACAGTGACGCTTTTTCGTCACCAAACGGCTCTGTTTTGGCGTTTTTAGCGACGAAACGACAAAACGTCATTAAAGTTGGCCGAAAACGGGAAAAACCTCTAAAATAGTGACGGATCTACAGTAAAATCGTCATTAATCAGCAATTCTGTACTAGTGGGCGGTGGAACGAGCCAACGCTGGCTGAAGGTAGGAGAAAGATGAGCTGGACATAGTCCCGGCAATTTTCCCCATGGAGACAGGTCCCCGCGGGGCTCCGACTCGACGGGGACGGGGATGGGGGGAGTTTCTCCCCGCGGGGCTAACGGGGCGGGGCCCCGAAACCCTAGCGGGTCGGGGCCGGGGATTGAATTTCCCCCGCGGGTGTGCCATGGGGACTCGAAATGCTAATTTTCTTGAGGCCCAGCAAGACAATGTGGCCTAACAGGCCCACTTCTAGCCAGCCCAGCTCATTTCCTCCCTTTCTTCCCCATCCCTCAACTCGACCGGCCGCCTCCCTCCTCTCTCCTCTTGAGATCTAGGCGCCGCCGCCCCTCCTCTCTCTTTGCTGATCCTGCAGCCAGCCGCTGCCTGCATCGCGCGCGCTGCTTTGCCTTCCTTGCCTTGCGCCACCGCCTGCTACTTGCCGCGTGCCGTCGCCCCCGCGGAGCCCCGCTGGAGTTCGGGGATCCGTCGAGGTCAGGGACGGGGACAAATTTTGCCCCAATAAACTCACGGGGACAGGGATGGGACAGGGCGCGGGGATGAACCCTAGCGGGGCGGGGATGGTTTTCCTCCCCCGGCCCCGCCCCACCCCGTTGCCAGGCCGAGCTGTACAAGGCCCAGTCTACGCAGACTAAAGCGTACACATCGAGGCCCAATGCGGGAAGAGGCCCAGTTCGGAGTGGTCGGAGGCGATCTGCTCCCGGCTATTAGGACTTTTTTTTTTGAGATTACACAGTACAACTCAGACACTCACAACGTACGCACACTTACCCCTATGAACGTACATACGCAAACCCTACCCCTATGAGCATCTTTGAAGACTGAGTCGACAAATCCGAAGTCACCACTGGCGCCTCGCTGTCGACGGCCACGTCGCCTACCGCTGAAAGCACAAATGCCGTTAAATTCTAGAAAATTTGCTCCCACCGGGAGTCGAACCCAGGACCTCAAAGTTGCTACTCGGGTGCGTTAACCACTAGGCCAAGACCCCTTTCACAGCTATTAGGACTTTTTTTTTCCCCAAAAATTATTAAAAGGCAACTGGAACTGTGTAGTCTCGTGGGCCTTCCCCGCAGCGGTTTCTGGCCCACCGTGCGGAAAACGGCCGTTGCTCCCGGCCTGTCTCATCCTCATTTTTTTCCCAATATCCCCTGGCCCCTGCGGCGGCGGCATGCTCTGTGCTCTTGCCCTCTGCTCTTCCCGCATCTAGAATTTCGAAATTAAAACGGCGACTGGATCTGCTCTTGACGCCGACGGGGCTCCTTTTCCCCTCCCCGCCCCCACACAGCTGCGCCGCCGCCGCCACCCCCACCCCCCTCCTCCCGCCCCCGCCCCCTCCCCGCAGATTCTACAGCAGATCCATCGCCCCGCGGCCACCACAATGCCCTCCTCCGAGCGAAAGCAGATAGAGGAGGCCAAGTACCAGGCCTTTTTGGTCCACTGGCAGAAAACTGCAAGGAAGAGAATGACGGAGTTTGCTCTTCAAGGGGAAGAGAGGAGAAAGTATGGCTATCTCCCTATAGAACCGCCGTTTGAGATAATTAAATTCCCAGGTATATCTCTCTGTGCTGCCTGCGGTGCTCATCCTGTCTTGGAATTAACGAAAGTGGAATTGAAGTTAGTTGTTAACTAAGTATTGTACCTGTGATTTGTGTTCCACGTTTGTAATTTGGTTTGTTTTGTTGTTGTAGCCCCTCCCCTTTCCCTTTTCTGTACCTTTTTTTACTACACTAGTATATTGCTATGTCATTTCTAGCTCTCCTTCAGTTAACTATAATTGCCGATTTCGTTTTATTTCAATGTATATTCATTGCTGCTGTCCTTTGCAGAACTTTTGGGGAGAGCTTGGGGATGGGATGATATACTGCCGTACAATCATGTAGATTGTTGGTCCCTGTACAAGACTTACCTCCAGGAATTCTATAAACGCAATGCACCTGCAGAATTGCCACGTCGCATGGGAGCCGATGCTGCCGCTGATCACAATCTCAACGGAGAAGATGGGAATCTGCCAGCCCTGATCAACTTGGTATCTTTCTGCCTCTGCCTTCTGCTTAGCTGCTTTCATCCGTGGCCTGATTAATTAATGATTGCACACATTGTGAAAATGGTGGTCTCAAGTGCATCAACGTGGAGGGAGAACTTCTGCAACTGTTGAAGCATCGGGCTGAAGAATTTAACGTTGATGAGATCAGCCTGAAGGAGAAGCTCACGAACTGTGCCCATCAAATAACTAACATGGAATGTGGTAGATTTCCTGCCCCCAGCATCGCCTTAAAGGTGTGTTCGTCCCTGGCTCTAACAACCCAAGCCAGACATTCGCCTACTTAATTTCTAGACACTGTTCATTGAAGTTTATTAACTCCTTTGTTCCAATTGCAAACTATGATTTCAAGTGTATCTTGGTGGAAGCTCATCTTTTGTGCGAGTTGCTGACGAGCAAGACCAATATTACCTCTGATGTCAGCATCAGCTCTAGGATTCGGAAATTTGCCTTCAGATTTATGACCTACAGAGGGTCAGAATGTTTTGCTGCTGCTGCAGCTGCCCTAATGATGGTATAAGCTTTGCTTCTGCCAACACAGACTGTTTCCTCCTTAATCTGTAATAAGATTTCCTTCAGGTCTATATTTTTTAACTTCCTGTTATTTGAAACTAAATCTTAGGCCGCCACAAAAGAGGCCAAGTTGCTGTGGGTGTCACGGAAGAACAACTGTTCGAGAGGTAATCACTGGAGCAACCGTGTTAGAGCGCGTACCTTGTCAGCTATGCTCAAAATATGCGAGGAATGTTCTGCTGCTGAAGAGCCCGCTGGGTATGATTTGCATAACAACATATTCCTCTTATTGCACACATATTGTTCTCCTTGCTCTTTGTATACAATTATTACCTGCAAAATCTGTTATCATTTCTGAGAAGTTGGTGCATTGTTTTGTGCTATAACCAGGGGCATCACTGCCACAAATTTGACATATGATGAATCTGATAGCAATAATTGCTCCGAGAAGGAAGTAGTAAGTCTCTTAAAATTTCTGCTGCTACCTCAAATAAATTGGTAGGAGTATCTTTATGTTTGTGGAACCCCATACTAATGAGCATTGAATTATAATGATGACAAGATCTGCTCTAAGGAGGAACTACCAAATGGGAACCACCTTGAGGAAAGGAATGAGGCCAAGAAAAATATCAAAGTATAGAGTTCAAAGAACATATTTGTTTACCTTTTTATATTTCCGTTGTGAAAGTTGTTACTAACACACATTTTTAGGCTAAATATAGTGACAGGAGCGCTTCAGAGATCCCAGTTGTAGACAAGCCAGGGGAGACGAATGAGATGAAGCAAATGACCAAGGTACAAATGTCGATGACAATTGCGCTGCCAGCTCAAATTTATTTAACTATTTTTTTCTTTCATGGATATATCCGTACTGACGTGCATTAAATAATGATGTGAACTGTTTAAAGGAGGAACTGATGATAGGAGCCAACTTGAAGAAAAAAATGAGGGGCAAGAAACCAAGGTTCAAAGAAAATTGTGCCGCTAGCAAATGTGTTCAATTTTTATTTCGTAGATACCCTTGCTGATATTGATTGAATACTGATATGAACTGTTCAAAGCAGGAACCATTAAGAGAGGAACTGATGATAGGAGCCAACTTGAAGAAAAAAAGTGAGGGGCAAGAAACCAAGGTTCAAAGAAATGTGTGCCGCTAGCAAATGTGTTCACTTTTTATTTCGTAGATACCTGTGCTGACATTGATTGAATACTGATATGAACTGTTTAAAGCAGGAACCATTAAAAGGAGGCAACCTGAACGAAAGTGAGATGCAAAAGATTGAGGTAAAGTCGTCCAAGAAATTTGCACTGCCTGCTGAAATTTGTGAACTCTTTTGTGCTTCTCTTGTGGTACTCCTTGCTAACTCAAATTTATGATGAACCTGGAGGGAATGGACCATAAGAAGCATAGGGCCAAGGTATATATTACAAAGAGTACTGGTTGCTCGTTTGTTATATATTGTTCTTCTCACGGAACTCCTGATGATTATTTTATGCTAGCTTGTAGACTACTTGAAAACTTCCTCCGATGAAGGGTTTGATGGGACATCAACATCACTGAGCTTTGATGACAAAAGGGAGCTACAGAAAAATCACAGAAAGGTTAGTGGAAAGGCAGATGAGAATGCTTGAAACTCTGAAGAAGTTTAAGCTACCTGCGTACTTAGATGCTTTTAAGGTGACTTCTGGTTGAACTCGATGAAATGCTTGCCTTCATGAACTTCATGTGCTACGATACTTATATTATGTCCACAAGAGAGTGAATTCTAAATGCCTTAATGATTGTTGTTTGACAACAAACATGTCTCAACCTTTTGATTACCTTCTGCATAACAAAATGTAAATTCAAGATAGAATGGTTTTCTGGTTACTGATATACCTATATCCATTGCTTCTTTCATGTTTTGTTTCCTTCCTGATGAGGCTTCAGTCATCTGGTCACATTTTGTATACCTCGTGCATGATTTGTTTCCTTCATGTTTTGTTTCCTCGCGCATGAGGCTACAATACTTCATGATTTCTTTCATATTTTGTATACCTCACGCATGATTTGTTTTGTTTTTGTTCATTTTCTCATCCCTCAGTTTGGGAGCTGGAGTGCCGGATGCTTTAGCCGGGTGACACCGAAGGCCAATAGAATCGTTGATGCTTAAGTCTGCCAATCTACTATTGCTAGCTTTATGGTTATCGTTCATGGCCTCATGATGCATTTTGTTAGCTTGCTAATTTGGTGGGTTGTACTGCTAAATTCCCTTTTTGAACGTGCAAAGAATAGCCTACGAACCTTGAAAATGACAGAAAAGATGATGTTCATCTCAGTATGACATCCATGTTTTGTTGAGTTGTCAGATTATAATTGTTGCATTGTGTTCTTTGTTATCTGAAAGTAAATGGCAACGTTGTCCGATGGTGTAGGGCAGCGTGGAGGCCATAGGGATTCGAGTGTGTGGTTGGGTGCCTCTTTTGCTTGTTATCATCAATAGAAACGGTACTATGTGCCTCGTTTGTTTTTTTGAGGAAAAAGAATGTAAATACCAGTAACACAACTGAAATTTTCCTTTTTACTCATGCGCTCCACACCCACCCCGCTGACCGATGGTGGTGGACGGAGAATGCGAGAATGCACTTGACTGAGTCGAGTGGAAGCGCCGCTGCCGTCCGATTTGCGTGGACGGTCTCGTTCCCGACTGGTCGTGGGTTCGATTCTCCGTTGAGAATGAGATAGCAGTGCGTCTAATTATTTTTTGCGTGCGGGAGGGTGAGCTAAAAATGCATGGCCCACCAGCCTTCGGCTGTAGCACTGAGCCCAATTTTTTTTGACGTGCGGGTGCGCGAGCAAAAACAGCATGGGCCGGCCTAGCAGCCCACCAGCCTTGGGCTGAGGGCCTGAGGCTGACTTCATGCTCTGGAATTTTTTTTATTTTTAATCGAATTTTTTATTATATTTTTATTAATAACCGCACGTTTTCAAAATTTGCAAAACTAACCACCTAGTCGCCCGAGGCATCCTGTCGCTCAGTGAAAAGGCGATAAAGTGGCAGAGCTGGCTGGGTGGGGCCCAGTCGCCCATCCGAAGGGCGACAGGCGAAAAAATCTCCCGCCCGCCCGTTGGGCGACAAGGGCGAGGCGCGGCGTTGTGGGGCCCAGTCGCCCGACAACGGGGCGACAAGGGTTGAAATAACCCACTGAGAGGGCGACAAGGGGACGCGCGGCCTTGTGGGGCCCAGTCGCCCGACGAGCGGGCGACAACGTCTCAAATAACCCGCTCAACGGGCGACAAGGCGCGGCGGCGCGTGGGTGTGGGCCCAGTCGCCCAACGGTCGGGCGACAGGCCCCGAGCCCTATAAACGGCCGAATTTCGGCCTAAATTGCACAAAAATTCGAAAAAAAAAAACAAAAGTGAGAGGGAGGGGAGAAGAGAAGAGAAGAGATGGGGAGGTGGTTGCAGCGTGCTGCTCGACGTGTCGCCATTTCGGTAAGTTTTTCGACAGTAGTTAGAAATGTAGTTTTAGATGTACTATTCTATTTTAGAAATAGTGTAGTTTTAGTAGAAGTAATATCTTGTAAGCTAGATCTAGATTTACTAGTATGTAAATAAATAATGTAGCATACTATAGTTGTATTCATATTTAAATACGACTACGACTGTTGTAGTTATAGATTTACTAGTATTTAAATAAATAGTTTTTGTGATTATGTAAATAAATATTTAGATATAATATAAATATTATTTTTATATAGTTGTAAATTATGTAGTATTTAAATAAATAGTTCAGATATAATAGAAACAATTGTCATATAATACTATGTAAGATAGTTATAATATTTTTAAAAAATTAGTAGTTAATAGATATAGATGTATTATAAGGCTGTAAGCAATTTCAATTAAAAAATGTAGTTAATTTGAATCTCGGTGGTTGACAGGTATGTCAGATAAGATAGTGTTCCAAATTTTTTATGGAGAAGGGGATATTGTTCATGGGGTAGAGGGGGTTGATCTGTCAGGGTTTCCATTAGTTTATAGAGGAATCACAAGGCCAAATGAGAGGACAATTACTGGTGTGCACAATTGGTTGATGCGGCTGTTTCAGCTTGATACAGACCAACACGGACTGAACCTGATGGGTATGGTCAGTCGTGCACGTGAGGGATTTTACTGGGAGTTAGTGCCTTTGAATGCAACATCGACATGGAGGAAATATGTGGACAAGGCTGTAGAACGTGGGTGGCCTCTTGTCCTCCTTGCTCGGGCATATCTGAAGGAGGTGGTCGAGGTAGATGCTGTCAACGAGGTAGGTGGTGCAGACATGGCGGATGAAGAGGAAGGCGAGGATGAAGAGGAAGGCGAGACACAAATTGAGGAGGGTGAGCAAAATCCGGCATCTCTGGAACCGATCGGTGAAGCAGACGAAGGAGAACGGATAGAATATATAGTTGAGGAAATGAGGAGGGAGGACCAGGAGCATGAGAATCTTCCTGATGTTGACTCTTCAGATGACGAGAATGAGATTCCTGTCCCAGCTGAGTGGAACAATCAAAATTTTACAAATTTGACTATCAATGAAGGGTACTCTGTCCCATAGGAGTACCACATGTTCAAAAGGTTATGCAACCAGAATCAACAGAGAAAGTTTAATGCAATGTGGCAGCGCCTTGATGAGTTGACAACAAAACAAACTGAAGAGCTGTCGAACAGGCTGAACCCTAACCCTGCTGATAGGTTTGTTTCTCTTTGTGGCCTTCCCGACGTGCCAGACACTTGGCGGCACGACCTTCTTGTCCGCTTCGAGGGTATCGTTCGTGCACCAGGTGCTCCACCGTACCGGACTATTCCTGGTGACCAGCACCACGGGTCAACGAAGAAGTGGCTACTACAGTTTCAGGTAAAGTGATTCGTCATGTCGTACATTTCATTTACATATTCAATTTTCGATACCTATAGGTAACATTAGTTTTTTTGTCGTGACATGCAGGCGGACTACATTCACCCGGACGCAGATGAGGTCACTGTGTCGAGGCACTTGGAGGCGTACCTCCTTTGGTTGTTTGGTTGGATCATGTTCACAAGTTCACACGGGAACTCTGTGGGCAAGCAACTGATCCATTTTGCTCGTGAGATTGCGGACGCACCGCTTGACGCTGTTCCCTAGTACAGTTGGGCTTCTACTATCTTGGCAATGACATACCGAGGCCTTTGTGACGCTTGCACAAAGGCGGACCCCAACGCCATCCTCGTTGGTTGCCCATTGCTCCTCCAGATGTGGGCATACGAGCGATTCAGTATCGGACGTCCACACATAGACCTGTCGACATACGGAGGAGTTTTCTACGGTGACAGCGAGGAGGACGGCCCAACCATGGGCTCCTTGTGGTGCCGACGTCGGGTTAGTTCTTCTCACTTGGCGTGATTTAATTTTGTACATTTTTATTCCATTGTGTACATCTAATTGATTTGTTTTATTTCTATGCAGCCTACTTGGGCAAACCTGCAGGTTCACAAGGCTTATCCTGAGTATGTTTGGGAGTTCGACAGGATTCGAGGAGACGAGGACGTGCGCTGGACATCTTACAGCCCAGAGGACGTTGCTGCTCGAGCACCAGCTGGGTTGTCGACGTTTTGCACGCTCGACAGCGAGTACTGGCTTACGCGGAAAGCCCTCGTCCTCGAGATCTTCGTCGAGGAGTACTCACCTCACCGGGTGATGCGCCAGTTCGGTCGTCACCAAGCGTTCCCGTTGACGGTTCCTCGTGTTGTTACGCCGTCAGCTCACTCGTAAGTTATTCAACTACATCTACTAAATCTATGAAACATTTGGTTTTTTTCTGTCTAATTCCACTCTTTATGTAGTTACACGCGGAAGGGGCAGCCGGCAGGCACCAGTTGGTGGACACGTATGGAGCCGTGGGTGGTACAGTGGGGTCAGGCGTTGGCGGACGTCATATAGGAGACGAGGCCGTTCACCTCCGAGGCTTACGAGGAGTACCTACGTTGGTACATCCCTCGCACACGGACCAGGGTCACGCACACACCCACGGTGCGACAAAGCCACACCCCGACCCTGAGAGACACGTACCCGACCCACAGAGACCAGTTCTCGTCGCTGGCGGTACGATCCTTACTAACTTATTTCTTTGCAATCATTTTCTGTTATGTCAATACTCATTTTAAACTCGATGTCCTCTTAATAGATTGATCTAGCACAGCGGATCGCCGTGAAGTCGGGATCAGTTCTACAGCGCATGAGGCAGGGCATTCAGCTTACCGGACAGGAGATCTCCCTTGCGATGAAGAGGATCTACGACACCGCCACAGACATCGTTAAGCTCAACTCTTGATCTGGCCTATTGTTCGGAGCACTGATTGTAGGTTAGTGTAGCATCCCGCCTCAAATCAATGAGGGGTTAGCTAACCAGGATCTTAATCGGGAAATACTTGGCGAAGCAAGTATGCATAGACCACACATATAAGCATAATTAAAATAATTTTACATTGAGTTTAGTTATTACATTGGTTCCATAATTAACATAAGATTTCCGTTTCGAAGTTCGATTTATTTTACATAAAAGGAGTTCGAAATTCGATTACAAACCCGAGCGGAAGCGAAATACACGACGATACATATATACAATGAAACCATGTCCGGCCCGTAGACATGATCTCACTCACCTTGCTCCTGGCGGGGAGAAGAGGGAACCCACTCAATGGACCAATCCTTGGGCGGTTCTCCCTCCCACACTACTTTTCCACAGCAACCGCAGAAGTTGCAATCAGGAATACCTGCAGTAAAGTTTTAAACATCGAAACCCTGAGCAACTAATACTCAGCAAGTCTTACCCGTCAAATTGGCCATCTAAGACCGACTTCTAATATGCAGGGGGGGTTGACCAGGGGGTAAAGTTTAATTGCAAAAACGGCACTAATAATTGATCCTTATTTTCATATTTTAGCCAAATTAAAAGGGTTCTTGCATAAATATAAATATTAGCAACCTAACTAAGCAATACATGGTTGCAATACAATTAATTGAAGTACAACATCATATAAACATCATCAAGTGCACTTCTTACTACGATGTGACGCAGTGAACAAGTGGTACTCAATAACCGCGAGGGACGGCGATTCGAATCGATTTACACCTGCAGGCAAAACCCGAGATACACGACGTACGCTACTCGAAAGAGTCACGCACGGCAACCGTTTACAAGATACCATAAGGTCGAGCCGCTTAACACCTCTCCCGAGTACACGTCTCCCCACGCGATAGCCATGCCTGGTCTAACCGTGGTTCACCCGGGCACCCTCCCTTCAAACACTGTCCCAAATTCCACCATACCATCTTCATCACCAAAAGAGAGGTGGGTTCACGTCCAACAATATAGCATCGAGCTACTAAGTTTACTAGTTCCCATTCTCCTAGCATGCATCCGGTACTGTTCAAACTTGCTCAGCGGGGCCACAACGAACGGTCCTCAACCGACACAAACGGGGCTATGGCGAACAAGGCGAGCCTTGTCACCCCAACCTACACAAGAACTTCCCCGTTCGGTCTCAAATTCATTACCATCATCAAGTGAGAACATAAAGTAAATCCGACCCCGATTACCGAGCGGTCTCCATACCACTCGATATTCTACCGACGATACTACTTTAATTAAGCATAGCAAGCTAACGAGCGGTAGAACTTAACTTAACCAAACCCATAGGAATATCTGGAGATATATGCAACTAGGTTTTCAATCAAGTCCTATACGTAATGCACATTTCACGACTCGCAGTACATGTGAGAAAGTATAAGACTTTGTAAATATGGGAATGCACCGGGGCTTACCTTGGGGCTGGTGGTTAGCACACTCAAGCACGTTCAGGTCAGCGCCGGTCTCCTCGGCCACGATCTCCAAGTCCTCGAGTCCGGCGTCGGTTCCTAAATGAATGCAACAAGATCTACAAAATCAAAGATAGCTCACGGAACTTCCTTGACAAATATGACATGGTGATGTTATGGTGCAAAGGCAACATGCTGGCAGGACCATTCATTAAGTTTTTGCAGTTTGGTCCAAAGTGATTTATACAAAATACTTGGATTTAGGAATTTCCGTACGCGTAAAAGAGATCTTCTTCTAAAATGCGTTAAAAAGGGTTCTGGAAGATCTAAAATTACATTTGTATTTTTATTTAGCATCTTCCTCCTAGGTACAGTAACATACCCAAAATTTGGTGCAAAAAGGTACAGGAATAAAATCAATAAAAAGATTTTCCTAGCAACTGCAAAATGAAATTACTCCCAAAAGAAGATGCATTTCAAGATGCCACTTAGTGGGATGTTCAGTGAACCTATTAGGAGTGTGCATGCCAAAATTTAGAGTTTTTGCACTTACAGATCTTTTTATAGAATTTATTTCCTGATTCTCTTCTTTGAATTTTATAAAATTAACTGAGAAGAATTCAGATGTTCATGTTGTACCACTGGATATCTCTCACTTCAAGGATTCCAGAACACTTGAGTTTGCATTTTTACGATTTTTCTACGAATTTCTATCGAATTTACAAGTTTGGCCAAAATCTGGAATAATTCAAATAAAAGGAAAGGGGGAACTGTGCCCATGCCGTCGCCGCGCACGACGCCGGCGTTGGCAAGGTGGCTGTTCCGGCGAAACGACGGCGAGTCCAGGTGCACACCAAGCAGGTCTCGAACCAGGGCAACTAGGCGACTCGGGATCACCTACGTGGGCACGTGCGCGCGGCCGGGAAGGTGGTCGGCGACGAGCGGTGGCGGCGGCGAGCGGCGGCGCTACGCGTTCCGGCGAGAGGAGGCAACGAGGTAAAAAGTTAGGGCGCGCACGAGCTTCACGGAGTGACGGAGGTGCTCACCGTAGCACGTATGCACGTGGAGGGAGGCCGGAGATGGGACTTGGTCGGAGGGGAGCGGAGGTCCGGTGAACGGCGGCGGGGAAGAAGTGGATTCCGGCGAGGTCTCTGCATAAGCAGCGTCGAGGTCACGCCGGTGAGTGCGTAGGGAGATGAGGTACTCGTGTGCGCGATTAATTGAGATTTGGCTCACCGAAGAGGAAGAAGTCGACGTCGACGTTGAACTTGCTCAAGCTCCGGCCATGGTCGATTTCCCGACGATTAACTCGCTAGGCTCGGAGAGGGGCTTCAGCGAGGGGAGCAGCAGCTTGAGGGGGCTCTTGCGCGCACTTTCGCTGCTGGCAACGAGACGCGGGAGTGGCTGGCACGGCGGCGAGGCAGCAAGCTCGCGACGACGGCGATGGCGGCTCGGGAAAATGGAGGAAGTGAGAGCGAGCTCGACGACTGGACCGAGGGAAAGAGAGGAGGAGATGAGGACGAGGTTAGGCCGGTCGTACGGGAAGGACGGCGATCACAGTGGCCGGAATGGGCAGTGAGAGAGGAAGGCGTCGCCGGCGGCGACACATGGAGGCTACAGTGCCATTTGAGAATTTTCGAATTTCAGTGATTTTCCTCGGTTTGAACTGATTTGATTTAAATTCGATCTTCCCGAGCTCCAAAAATCACGAAAAACTCAGGTTTGGAAGATTTCGGTGAGAGGAACAACTTTGTCAATTGGCACTTTTGCTAAATCGGCTTGTATTTCAAATTAAAATTCGTTCAAAGTTAAAGTTTGAAAAAGGTTCATGCATTTAATTGACCCTTTAGATTTTTGCAGAAAAATCTCCAAAAATCTCCAAAATTCTCTTTTAGTCCCTGGATGCTGAGGAATTTTTCATTTGGGTCCACTTATATAGAAAATTTTAAAGTTGCAGTTCAAAAGCTTGTTTGAAAGAAATTTCCCCAATTTGAAGTGATTTTGAATTCCTTTTCATTTAACTTTGATTTCTCTTGATCATTTTCACTAATTGAGATTAGTAACTTGATCAGGGACTAAATTTGAGTGGGATGTTACAGTTAGGATCCCTTTGCTTTAAGTAATCAACATTACAAGCATTCAGTTTGGGTTGCATGGCACCATCCTTCATGATCTGGCCTCTCTTTTGTGCGAATCAGTGCTGTCAACTGTATAACTATCGTCCATTACCCAGGTCCCTATCTCCTCACGGCTATATGTGCTCTATCATTTCACCAAACAAAAGAAACCACCCCTAAAACCCTCATTTTGAATCGATTAATGCAATTCAATCCTAAGCAAACTCGACGAGAGAGATCACTGGCCTGTTTGGTAACCTACTAGCTACTAATCAGCAAACCCAAATCATCGCAGCTAGAACCCCTTCCTCCAATCCGAACAAAGCAAAGCGCCCCAAATCCATTCTTAACCGACACTTCTGCTTTGGGTTACAGGCCGAAGTCAGTTGAATCTGTCTGCACAGTGGCATCAACATCCACTATAGATCAAATCTTCCAAAGGGGAAGAGGAATGGGGGGCAAGGAGAAGGAAAAGGAACTTGCCGCAGAACCAATGGGAGCAGTTGGCCTGGCATGGGATCCGGAACCTGTCGTGGCAGACCGCGCAGACGTCGTCCTCCGGCGGCGCGGCGGACGCCGAGGCCGGGTAAATTGCCAGAATAGCATCCTAAGCGACGCCAGCTCCAGAATAGCATTAGTAACTAGAGAAGCTCCAAAACGCCACTACTAAAGGGTGCAGTCCCTCCAAAACGCCAAAAACCTTATTTTCATTTGTTTTTGAACTGAAACAGAGATAAGAAGTGACTCTTTTGCCCCTGCCCTTATATTAGCAATATTTGATCCCAGAAATACATTAAAAAAACGAAAATCATTATTTCGGGACTAAAAACTCCAAGAAAAATGCAATATTGTATTTTTTTTTCCCCAAAAATTACAACGTCACATGCAAATTGTTACAGAAATTCGAGAAAATAAAAAATGATTCTTTTTGAGCTGGAAAAAACAATATAATCATTTAAAAAAGAAAAATTCGCCATGACCTTTTCGCATTTAGATGGTCCACAATTTCACATATACAACAGCCATCGAAAATGCAAAATAGAGTGAAACAACCATACAAGGTTCATCCATACATCATGTCCAACCATACAAGGTTCATCCATACATCATGTCCAACCATACAAAGGTTCAACCATACAAGAAAATAGTTTAACAACATAGCATGAAAATAGTTTAACAACATAGCTCATTGCAATTATTTAGCTCCATCAGTGGGCTCTTTAGAAACCGACTCACTCACTTCATCTTGGGAAAGGACCAACAATCTCTTTGCTGAAATGCTAGATGTAGATGTACCACATTCATATTCTCCACGAACCAAAGTCACAATTATTCGAGAGAGAGATCCTGGAGAAATGGTGTCAGCTGGAATTGTTTTTGGCCTTTTTGGCTTCCTTTTGTCTTGAGACTTTCTTATCCTACATGAAAAGAGATAAGTTATTAGCAAAATTACAAGTTATGCACAAACATGGCCACATCGATGAAACTAATTCAGATTTTGCTCACCTTTTCTTTGGCTCATTCAAAGGACAATTTCCGGTTTCACGATGTCCAAACTCACCACATTGGACTTGGAACCATCAGCTGCCTATCTGCAAGAAAAGTTTCAACAGGAGACTGTGAAATGAAGCAAAACAAAGTTCAAACTCACGAAGAAGAAGATAGATATGCAATTACCACCAATTTGGAGTACAAACTCCGTCCATCACTGAGGTCAAGCTTAACTAAATTACGGCGATGTAATTCTTCTGAAGCATCACTGACAGAAGCTGCTTCACCTAATGTTGGCTTCATTCCTGTTTGCCTGCTTGTTGACGGGAAAGTAAGAGACACCAATCTAGTAGGATATATCACCTTTTCAATGTCATCCAATTCTTCCTGGTCAGGCAGACAACCATAAGACTATGCAGACTATTTTCATTAACAAAAGAAAAACATAGTAACAATAATGAAAACGATAGTCTGGGCTGCACCCATTAGTTTCCTCATGTACTTTCATTTATCATTGTTTGATCATATTATTTTACAACATAACAGTAAGAGTATTTCATGATCACAACGATATACAAGGTTGAAAGAACAGACAAACCTGTAAACGTAATAACAGTGAGTTGCAAAGCACCTTGTTTTCCACGACACATCCAACAACATATGCATAAACAGAAAACTATGAATCACTGACCAAAAAAGGATTAGAAAGTTAATAGCTGCATATAGCAAAAATTACCCCAGGTGTTCTTTGCCCACATCTCTTGCATTATATCTTGTATATCCAAGTCCAGTGTAATCCCACACCTGCCAGTAGTAAGCAAAGCATCCAGTGCCCATGTTAGCTCTAAAGTGAAGCATCACAAATCTATAGGACGAAAATAGTTGCTCCAATGGTGTCATTGTCTGTAAGGATCAGAGAGGAAAAGACCAAAGAAAAAGAAGGCAGGTACTAATGCCTGTTCATATGGTTGCATGTCCCATTTGTACAGCTAACCTAATGTGCACACAGTCAATTAATTCAATCAATTAGTTAACTTCATACGAGAATCATCACTAACTTGGCTAAATTTAATCAAGTAAAGGTCAAAGTATGAATACAAGAAGAATGTGTCTGGTCAACAAGGCCGAAGGTGAAAAATGATGGACATGCACGTGAAAGAAATTTGTATAATTAAAAGTATTTTATGTCATCACCTGCATTTTACCAAAGAAAGCATGTCTTTGTTGTAGAATATGCTCCCATGCACCAATATCTGCCACATTACAGAATATATGCATGAAGAATATTAGCAATATATCCAACTAATTTCAATAGCCAAAGAAGCCATATACATATAAGAAAAAAATATAAGATGTTATATTTGTCAAAACATACTTATGAAACACATTTAATTTCTCACATCCAATATGCCAAAAAAACATCCACATTAAACAATCGAATAGAGGACAAAGAAGAGTGATAATATTGGCACTGATGTAACAATAGAAATACAGAAGCATTACATAATAATCAAATTAAAGGATGGTACCGCTGCTGTAACGTGGAAGGACTTAGAAGTTAGAACAATGAAAGCTCAAAGCAGGTGAAGAGAATCGCCACCAGAACCTATTGGCATGCCTATTTGACACCAAGTTCAACCATATCAACGTGCTATTTTCCACGAGCTATGTAGTTTGAGAGAAACGTTGCATTGACACAAAATAAAAGTAATGAACTACCAGAATGGCTAAATCATGGACAAGCATAACGCAAATGTGAGAAAACAGTTTACCCAACTTTATTTGGAAAGTTACTTGCAGCAACCAAATCATTCACGAAATCTGTGGCAAGCTTCGGATAAAATTATGTACAACAGCTAAGGTCGGTACCTCATGAAGAGAAGCAAGCTAAACCGTAATCATGAATCAAACACTGGCCAAAGACTATCAAAGTGGCCAGACTTTGTTTTGGAGAAACTTTGGTAATGAATCAAATATCGCCCAAAGTCTAATGTAGTAGTATATGGTCGATCAACCTAAATAGTGAACCACTTGCACACATATCGTTTCTAATATAAAAGGTCGATCTAGATGATGCACCCAAATACAAGAGACAAACTTGATTTTTTAATCGTCAGTGCAAGGTGGGAGCAGTCTGAATGCAAGCAAGCAACACAATACACATATTTTATATAGAATCATACCTCTGAAGAAGGAAATGGTTGCCGGAGTAACAGTACTGACCCTTGAATCAGGTATACTATTTTTTGGTAGATGATTTCTTGACTTCAGTGCAGGGTTGCTATCAATAATGGCGACTCTCAGATGTTTTGTCAATGGCATAGTTGCTGCAGACAGGGTAAATAAGCATCAGATAAAATTTAACTTCAGTGTATCACATATAAGGTACAATTTGAGAGAGCCTTCAAAAAGGAAAATGACCAAATCCCAGAAAACAACTTGCTCGTGGTAAATAATTTAACCTGCATTAGTGTGAAGTAAGTGGGACTTCCAGAGAAGTGCTAAAGCCTGTCTTGGAATGGCACTACTGTTTGTTGTTACTAATATGAATGGCTCAGACTATGACACAGTATGTTTCGAGAATTAATCTCCAGTCCAGAGGAATTTAATTCTAAGGAACCACATAAGAAGCAGGAGAAAGTACATGAACAGCAATACCTACACAATGCACAAGCAACAGCCAAGCCCACCATGCCTCCACCAACGATAGCAACATCAAGCACGTCAGGCGTAGTCTTCACACCACCAATGCCTTCGGTATGATCCTACATGTTAATTGAGACAGTAAGCACCTCCACACGCATATTTGACAGGGAATCTAAATTCCAAAGAATCAGAAATGCAGTTCCTAAACCCTACAGCACAACAAATACGCGGAGAAGAAGGGGGCTTCGGAGTACCTGCGACCTGGGCGCCACCCCGGCCGCCGCATCCAGGCCCGAAACTGGTGCATCGCTGAATGCCCTGACCAGCGGGCGGATCCGATTCGCCGCCGCGAAGCATCTGTTCGGGAGGAGAGAAGAAAGCTAACATCAGGGAACGAGCCCAGAAGAGGCGGAAACGAGAAGCGCGGAGAAAGGAATGGACCGCGCGCTCAAGCACCTTCTCCTGGCGAGCATGGCTGAGACGGCGGAGGCGCGTATCGGCGTCATCGGCGACGAGGAGAGAAGCGGTGCGCGCCGTGGAGGTCTCCTGCGCCGTGCACCGGTGTGCGGCGAGAGAGGTTTCGACCAGTTGGGTTCGACTTGGGCTGGACAACGGTTTACGCCGGCTCGCGAGAAAATTTATGGGCTGCGGCCCAAGCCACAGTTCATTGATGTCAAATGCTCGAGGCATTAATCGGCCCATTGTTGATGTGGTCGTGTGGGGAGATGGTGCAATGTCGTATTGTCGTTTGCGCAATTACACTCAATGTATATTTTTCCCTAAAAAAAACTCAATGTATATTTGCACTGAAATTTGTCCCCATGCCTATGATCGCCAAACGGTCGAGAAATATATGTTGGGTAGAAAATGGCAAAAATTCTCTTCTACACGTGCGCCCCCACGGTCGGGGAAGGAGGCGGGCGTGCGAGCAAAGCTTGGAAAAGCACGTTGGTACCCTTCCCAATTTGGAGGCGGCGGCGCGCACGAAAAAGCAAGGTCAGAGAGTTGCACGCTCGCTTAACGCCCGACAGGACGTGTTGTAACCGTCCCCAAACAAAAAGGTTATTTGTACTATTGCACTTAATGTCTATATTTGCATTGAATTTGTCCCCCTGAGTATGAACGCCAAACGGTCGTGAAAATGTATGCAAGGTAGTCTTCTACACGTGCGCTTGCGACAAAGTCGGGAATTGTCGCGACATTGTCGGAGAGAGGAAGAATAAGAGAGAAGACAAAGAAAAGGGGTTAGGGTTAGGGTTCATGATTTCGAGGGAGGGTTTCCATGGCCGCCGACCTTTCAGGATCTCCAGAAGCAGTAAGCGCAACTCAGCAATGGGTGGCGGTGATGCGAGGACGGGAATGGCACCGTCGACCACGGGTGGGTAGGAGGGCGGTGGGCGGAGCAGACAACATGGGCGTCATGGTGCAAGTGGAGGCGGTCCACCCTGGTGGTCGGAGACTACGGAGGTGCTTGGAAGTGGGGGAGCGGATCTCTG
Source organism: Eragrostis curvula (assembly GCA_007726485.1). Classification (NCBI taxonomy): domain Eukaryota; kingdom Viridiplantae; phylum Streptophyta; class Magnoliopsida; order Poales; family Poaceae; genus Eragrostis; species Eragrostis curvula. Next base: position 48,890 of record RWGY01000026.1, read on the forward strand.
ATAGTTTTGTGGCGACGGCGGTAGCCGCCTAAGGCGAGGGTGTTGGCTTACGTAAGGGGCATGTGCCCAGAAACTGCGAAAGAAGAAGAAGGGGGTGGGCAGCGGGGAGGCGGAGAAGGAAGACAACACTTGTTGCCATGTTGTTCGAATTGGGTGCGTGATTTGGCTTGCGCGCGAATTGGCTTGTTTCCTTGATGTAATGTTGGACTGGATGGATTTTGAGGAGGACCTAACTTGAGGTGTCTATCTGAGGTGTTCATTTTGCACCTCATGCTATGCTATATGCTCCACAGAAAATCAACGGCGGGTGATGCTCCAGGATCTCGGACGCGTTCACAGTTCGTCCATTGCAAATGTCACGCCTTCAACAAGATGATTGTCAGGGTGCTGGTGATGATGTAGCCAAGCACATGATGTCCATGGCAAACGTCAGTTGCTGGAGCCTCGAGTGTTCTCCCTCCCTCTCTCTTTTTTTTGGAAGCAGAAATGTTTTTTATAGCACTATATTACTCTTATAGATACTGTGCCGCGAAGGCCGCAAAAGATACGGGATTTCGGGAGTAACAGGTTTAGCATTTTACTGCCGTTCAGAAGCAGGAGCACCAACAAACGCGGCGAAACGGCAGTGTACCGCGCGGCTTTCATGGTAACCTATGGTCACTGTCACTGCTTAATAATAACGACGTGTTTTATTTACTACCAGCATTTGATCTGATTTGATTCTACTAATTGCCAATATTAGCAAAGTTGAGCGCGGCACGCATTCGTTTCATTAGCAGCAGGCCAGTTCATCACATCATCGGTCGGATAAGCAAGCCACCGACCAAACTAGAGAGAGGAGAGAAGCAATACCAGCAGCGGCGGCCTGGCCAGGCAGGCCATATATAGCAGCGTGAAAGAGTCTTTCTTGGCTCGGAACACACACCTCCGGCCTCCTCTGCCTTTTCGCCAACAACAAACACAGAGCAGCAGCAGCGTGAGCTTTTCTTGGCCCGGCATGGCCATCCCGGTCCAGGGTAAGGCGGCGGCCAAGGGCGGCGGCGGCGCTGGCCAGGCGGTGGTGGACGTGGAGGACCAGCCGTCGGCGGCGGCGGAGCTGCGCGCGCTGTGGAGCATGGCGGCGCCGATCACGGCGCTCAACTGCGTGGTGTACCTGCGGGCGATGGTGTCCGTGCTCTGCCTGGGCCGCCTGGGCCCGCTTGACCTCGCCGGCGGCGCGCTCGCCATCGGGCTGACCAACATCACGGGCCACAGCGTGCTGTTCGGCCTCGCCTCCGGGCTGGAGCCCGTGTGCGCGCAGGCGTTCGGGTCCCGCAACTACGAGCTGCTGACCCTGTCCCTGCAGCGCGCGATGCTGCTGCTGCTCATCGCGGCGGCGCCCATCGCGCTGCTGTGGCTGAACGTGGGCCCGATCCTGGTGGCGCTGGGGCAGGACCCCACCATCTCGGCCCACGCGGCGGCGTACGCGGCCTACGCGCTCCCGGACCTCGCCGCCAGCGTGGTCCTGCAGCCGCTGCGGGTGTACCTCCGGTCGCAGGGCATCGCCAAGCCCATGGCGGCCTGCTCCGCGATCGCCGTCGCGCTGCACGTCCCGCTCAACGTGATCCTCGTCTTCGGCCCGCTGGGCCTCGGCGTGCGCGGCGTCGCCGTCGCGCAGGCGCTCACCAACACCAACATGGTGCTCTTCCTGCTCGCCTACATCCGCTGGGCGCGCGCCTGCGAGGACACGTGGAGGGGGTGGGCCCGCCCCGCCGCCGTCGCCAGCGGCCTCCCCGGGCTCGCCAGCCTCGCCGTGCCCAGCTGCGTCAGCGTCTGCCTCGAGTGGTGGTGGTACGAGGTCGTCACCGTGCTCGCCGGCTACCTGCCCAACCCAGCCGCTGCCGTCGGCGCAGCAGGGGTCCTCATCCAGACCACCAGCCTCATGTACACCTTCCCCATGGCGCTCGCCGCCTGCGTCTCCACCAGGGTAAGATTAGCGCACCACTCCCTCGCCATTCCATGCATACATGTTCGCTCGATCTTTGCGCCGGAATTTCGGGTCGTTTCTCAGTTTATTGTTTTCGAATCTTTCCGTCGCAGTAGATAAGAGTTCACATCGCCCCGTAGTAGCTAGATAGGCGCAGTGAGATTGCCTTGCTTTCCATGGCCGGCGTTTTTCTCGTCGGCGAGGTTGTTGTTCCAGGTGGTTGTCAGCGTCACCAATCTTGGCTCGGCTTACCCGTGCGTGTCACACGTTTTCTAGTCCATTTTTCGGTTTTTTTTTTCGAAGTCGAGAGATATATCCTTCGGAGGCAGCACGCTATCTTGGATGTCCACCGCCTGTTCCGCTTTCAGCATATAGAAACCCCGTTTGGAACGCAGGAATTTCATAAGAATTTTACAGAAATTTCATAAGAAATAGTTCAATTTCCGCAGGAATAGAGAAGAAATTCTTCATTAGGCCTAAAAGAACACCTTTTTAGATACGACGAACTGCATCAGAAATCTGCACACCAGTTCCTTTTCATTTGTTCCATTCTAAACAAGCCTTTCTTTAGCAGCACATAAACAATCGTAGAGCCCTTTTAGCTGTAGGCATGCACTCTGTCAAAGTATAGTAACACCAATTTGCTTGGCTAGTATGGTATGGAGTGTGAGTGTGCTCTCATTTTATTGTCTGTCATCACCCTCCCCTTCAACTGCAATATCTACAGCCATCCATACATGTTTTGCGTGCCACGTCATACTCGTTCCATGCATGCTTACGCTCGAGCCAAAAGAAAGTCAACTTTCTTTCTTTTTTTCACCCAACTACAAGTAGTGCTAGTACGTGTAAAAGTCACTCCATTTTTTACAGTAGCAGAAACGACAAAAATCTTTTTTTTTCCCTCTCCCACTCCATACAAATGCTGGTGGTTGGTCATCTCAAATCACCACAGTGCGATCCATTCATTGATGGCCGCCATGAAGCGCGCAGCACACTAGCCGTGTGGCCACATCTTGCCACTTGCTGTAACACACACTGTTCGTTGTTTTTCGCTCTTGGTCTGGTCTGTTCTTTGCTGTTCCTAGAAAGAGACAAGGTTTTCTCGAACGAAAACATGCTCCGTACGCGAAGATCTGATCTTCGCCGAACAGTGTTTAGCTAGCACTGTTTACGTTTCTGCGTTGATTCTGTTCTGTTTGGTTTACGAACACAGAACACGTACGTACGCCGTACGCTGCTTGAATGCTTTGGTCGCTGTACTGCTACTAATGTTCTGTTGTTGTTAAACGCGTGCAGGTGGGGAACGAGCTGGGCGCCGGCAAGCCTCGTCGTGCTCGGATGGCGGCGATGGTGGCGCTGGGATGCGCGCTGGTGATCGGCGTGGTGCACGTGACGTGGACGGTGGCGTTCAGCCGGCAGTGGGTCCGCCTCTTCACGACGGAGCCGTCGGTGGTGGCGCTGGCGTCGGCGGCGATGCCGGTGATCGGGCTGTGCGAGCTGGGCAACTGCCCGCAGACGACGGGCTGCGGCGTGCTCCGGGGGACGGCGCGCCCGGCCGTCGGCGCCCGCATCAACCTGCTCTCCTTCTACCTCGTCGGCACACCCGTCGCCGTCTACCTCGCCTTCGGCTCCCCCGGCGCCGGATTCAGCGGCCTCTGGTACGGCCTCCTATCCGCGCAGGCGGCATGCGTCGCGCTTGTGCTGCTCGCCGTCGTCTGGCGCACCGACTGGCACGTCGAGGCCATGCGAGCCAAGAAGCTGGCCGGACTCGAGCTCGTCCCGACGACCACCGCCGACGAGGAGACCAAGCGCCTCGTCGTGGCAGCCAACGGCGAGCCGGCGGAGGAAGTGTAATGCTGCGCCAGGTGTCGTCGTCGTAGCTATAGGTAGTTGTAGTCGCTAGTGCCAGCGCACCGGTGAACTGTCCGGCGTTTTGCTAGCTTTGTGTCGTGTGCCGCGGCACAGGGGCCTGAATGGAAGTACATTGATTGACAGTAGTAGTAGCTAGGTATGCTTGCTTCTAGCGACGTCGTCGTCGCAAGTGGTTTCCATGTTGCATGCATTCACCTGCCCTGCTGGTTTGGTTGCTCCTCTTCTTACCTTGGTGAGTGTTCGTTGCTGCTCCATCGTGAGAAAATGACCTGACGATAGCAAGCTAGTGATGCTTCATACATAGTCACTCCACTTGAATGGCGACGCCTTCGAAAGGCAGCTCTGCAATTTTCCTGAATATAATTGCCGCGTCTCCTGGTCGAGCACCTGCACGTAGACAAGAGTAACTCCAGTACCTTGAGTCCAGATCGCGGCCGTCAGTGTCTCGAAATCGAGATCCTGTTCCATTGCCTTTCTGCAAAGCCGCTTTCTAATATTCCCCCTTTTGGGAGGACAATATCCTGCGCGTCGCTGTCGCCTCCTCGCTATCTCGAGGTTGTCCTTCACAACTTGGCAATGGCCATGGTTTCACACTTTGCATCAGTCATGTGTTCTCGCTCGCGGTTGCATGCGACCAAGGGGCAAGGGTGCTCGCCTCTGACTTCTTGCCTAAAGGTTCTTACAAGAATCGACGGCGTTTGTGTGTGCCGGTCGTGATCTAATCATTATCTTATGGCTGCCAATTTGCCGACCACCCAGAGTCCTAAGAAAGATTATCTTATTAACCAGGCAAGTGTGTGTCGATGTCCTGCATCTGAAGTGTGAACGGACTGCCAATCTGTTGCAGATAGTTTCGCGTCCCCATCGGAGCGTGCTCACTCCTCGTGCCGGTGACGACGACACCTCAAGTCATGCACGTAGGAGTATGTGCTAATGGCCGATGGAAGGGATGCATCAATTTGCAAGCAGGACGTATAGGCACACATCGAAGAACCTGTCAGATGCAGGGTGCATCGCATCTGTAACAAACATAACAATCTGCCAGGTGCCGAGAGTGATGGACCATGTTCGTGACGAAAGAAAGGTTGGACACACAAGCTGACGCGCGCGCGCGCGCGCTGCACGGATCTGAAAAGGTGAGGAATGGCCAAGATTGATGGCGCCTTTCTGCGCATGGACGCTGCCGCATCTAGGAAAGGGCTAAATCATGTGAGTAGTTGCTACGCTCCGGATAACAAAAAAACGTTTTCTAAAAAGTCCCTTTTCCATTATTGGCGGTACTGGTCCTATGAGAAAGTACTGAAGGTTCAAAGATCCAGCGAGGAAAAAAAAAGTTTAAGGATGATCGTGTACGGAGTGCATTTAGAAAACATATTGTTTGTTTCTCTTTTTGATCGATGGGAATGGAATCGATTAGCTTGAGTTTGTGGAATTGTGGGCGCGCATAAATTTACTCCCATTTTTTAAGCGGAAGATGCTTCTCCACACTCCACAGAGTGAGTGGACGATAAGAGCATCCACGCACCACCCTCAAAGCTAGGATTCCACTCCACCACAAAAAAAAAATGTAATTGTACCGAACTTATTTGCATAAGAAAAACATGTTACCGAACTGTAAATATCAATCGACATAGTGGAAGTCCAGCAAAAGAATCTGCATGCTATAGAGAGTAGTCACTTTGTAGGTTAGGATCCCTTTGCTCCGAACAATCAGTACTGTTTCTAACAGCTTGTAATGTTGATTACTTAAAGTATGGGGTGTTTGGTGCTTTGCTCTATCTTTGGCTACGAAGAACTAGCTTGCTGTTCATGGAAACGTAGCAGCACTGGGGCACTGGGAGACATATCACAAGACACAGAGGTACTACAGCACAATGCGGTGTCTTTTGGAAACAACAGATTAACTGACAGAACTTGATCAGGATATGCCTCCTGAAGGTCAAGCACTCTAGGCAGTAGCTAGTACTAGTAAGCTGTTAGGACAAGGAGGAAGCACCGAAACGGAAACAACTGGAGCCACGACCACAGTCGCCTAGATGGATGCAGCCATGGAGACTGATCTTTTTTCTAAATTCAGCAACTTTTATCTTTGCCGGCATGAACCGGGACGTGCCGGAGCTTTCCCTTTTCCGATCCGTGACGCGCGCGAGTCATGCATGGTCCACCCACCGTCCGCAAGCGGACAGAGCTGCTGGTCGCAGAGACGAAGGAATTCAGGGATTCTTCAGATCAGGTTTCGATGGGACGAGACGTAATCTGGGCGCTCTGTCAGGTTGCTGTCAATTATTGCCCTCGCTAGGTCGTGGCTTGTTGCGGACTCTTGCATCGATTTAGCAAGGGATAATCCCGATGAAATGACCATATAGATTGCATAACACTGACCGGGGCCGTCTGCTTTCGGCTTCCTGTCGTGTTGTACTGACTGTGTGCGAAGAATAAAAAAATCCCGTTTTCCCGGACATGTACACACAGACCACCAAAACGCGAAAGAACGCATGCAGGCTAATTGTTTGTTTTCCTTGTGTAAAGCAGACAGAAAGCGAGCGATGGTTGAGGTTGAGCATGCAACGATGAGCATGCCCCACCCGAGCAATGCTCCAAAGTCCCATGAAAATGCTTACTTATCCCGTGACGCTGCTAACATATCCGTATCCACTATCCACAACAGATAGGTACTGAAATAAACTAGTACAGCTGACAAAGAAGGTAGTTTGAACTAGCTAGTAGGAGTAGATCACCACAACGCCACTGGGTGTTTTGTATATCACCACACCAGGCACCAGCAAATCCCTCGAAACAGGGAAAGTAGAGACTGCGCAGAGTGTGTACTGCACCGCTAAAACTTTGACTCGTGTTTGGTACATTTGACCACACGTTTGGACAAGAGGGAACAGACATCCAACCCCATGGCAACTGCAACCAGCATGCGTAATTGGGATCTTGTCCCGTTTGGAGTAGTAGTAACAAATATGGTGGCACTATAGAAGTAGTGCTCCGTACTGATTAAGATCTCGTTCGCAGGTCAAAGTTTGCGATGATGATGACAGAAACAAAAAGAGAAGAACCCGCGCCAACCCGGTCGGGCCGTGTCTGCTAGCATCTGTAAACTTTCCGCCGAGATCGGGCCTAGCAGCGGCAGCACACCCATTATCGTATCGAGCGAGTTGATTATTGCAAATGACGTTGTATCATCCTCTGTCTTTAGTATTAGAAATGCGGAAACGGTAATGCGGTGCTGGTCCAAGCTAGCCCCAGCAGCCGGCGTGCGCACCGTGTGAGCACCCGACAACGAGCGGCAGCGGCGGCCGGGCCGAAACGAGCGCCGCATGCATGCATGGTCTGCCTTTGCCGTCTCGGCGTTGTGCACGCCGACCGGCCGGCCGGTTAATTGCCACGGAAAACCAAGTCGATGGATGGATGGATGGATGGATGGATGGGTGGACAAGCCAAAACGAGGCAGTCGAACACTCCAGGACGGACGTGTCGTGCGCATGCATGAAGCTGGTCCTGATCAGTTTGACGCGACGCTGCACTGTGCCTCCGTGGTCCGGTCTGGGCGTCCGTGCCATAATGCAAGCGAAGCGACTTGCAATGCATGCTCCGGTTTCCGACTTGCATGCCACTATACGTTCAACTGCGTGACGACGACTTGCTGCTCCGGCCGGCGTCACGTGGTCATCGTTGCTCTTCCCCATGCAACGCCACAAGAACCTGCAGGATATTTGCGCGTTGCTACTTGTTGGCTGCTCCTGCTCCTGGGGCTACGGGGAAGGAAAACTCCTTTCTTTCCATCGATGGACGACGGTTGAGCGGTGGTGCCGTGCAGCAGGAAAGTGTTGACGAACTGTGAACTGATGCTCTACAAGATGGACGGCTGCGTACGATGAGCTCGCCTCGACGTTCGCGCGGCAAGTGCCAACCGACAGTGTGGCAGGCGAAGCAGCAGGATCACTGTTCCAAGTCACTGTTCACTGTTCGGTCTCGCCGTGCATACTGTTGTACTGCTGTGAGAAATTATTGCCGCTTGTTCAGGCAAACTGCAAAACGCGCTCACGGAGATAATTTCCTTTTTTTTTTATGTAGTTGATGCATAATACGCCTCACCATTGGCACGAATGCAATGCACTTGGAAAACACGAAAATCATCCACTACGTTAGCAGCATTAGCCACCTAAAATACTGGAAAAAGATAGTGTCCCCTAGTTCTCTCTTTCCGCGAGAGCCTACATCCATCTGCAGCTAGCCAGCTTTGGACACCAAATCTCCCTTTACTAATTCATGCTCCCCGTGACTTGGATCGACTTGACCGATCGCCCATACGTATCGCCTGGAGCTTTCTTCGATCTCCTGCGTATCACGCTGGCTATTAGTGAGTCTCCGATACGCGCCACTAGACTGCAGGCGCGGAAAGCAGAAAGGGACCAACCGATCTGCATCATCATCATCTGCTTAATCAAAAGTGCGTCGTCGTGCACGATGCCTTGCAAATTGCAGTTATCCAACAGCAATGATGCAAAGTAATCAAAAGAAAATGATACGCACAATACGTGCTGCTATCATGCAGTAACAGCCTCAGAACAGGATGAAGATATGCAGACAAGTTTAAAATCAACCTACCTACTACTAGCTAGATACCTTACCCTTTTCTAGCTGCTCGATCGATCATGATGGTGCTTTGCATGGTGGTTGAGGTGTGGATTGGATGTGCTTGTCTATATCATCACGCACTGCACTACACTTACCACAGGCGCCGCATGCAGCAGCGACCAGCGAGGCAGCCATCAGCCCGGCCGGATCAAGGCGATCAATCTCCGCTTCACTCATCATCCCTCTTCGAGAAAGCTCGCACATACTAGTAGCCAAACGAAACAGCAAGCCACGTACGCGCACCGCCGGGGCCAGGTGCGATGCGAATGCTGGCCTTGGTGCATTCATGCTGTAGAGTTAGCCTGATGAAAGTGTGTTAATTAGCAGAGACATGCATGAGCAGGCCCATCATAAGCATTTCACTTGGGTTGCTATATATTAGTATGTCATCCACTCCTCTGGCCGGTTCTGATGCATGGAAGCTTTCATGTCACAGAGCACACAGATATACCTAAGCATTGACAATGAAAGTTACTGCAGATGTACTGGTACTAATCGAAGGGAGTGGTGGACCTGCACAATACGAATGAGATCGTGCACCTGAAACAATCCAAGGAATTAATGTTACCACCTATAAAATCATTAAATATTTTTTCAACTAGTGATAGTCATGATGCTGTCTCAGAGGTCAGAACCCTGACTTCTGAATTGAAAAGTTATAGCAAGTTTGTTATGCCGTAGCTAATTTTTCAGCTAACTTTTCCCAAGTGGTTTTAGCTCCTTTTGACCATTCTTTCATCGCACATATACCACCTCAATTATCGTCTCCACTCATAAAGTGTTGACACACACACTTGTCTGCTTACCACAGGGTGCTCAGATTAACCTACAGGTAGGTATGTTCTCCCAAAGTGCAGACACCGAGTGAAGGAAAAACCACCAGCTTTTCGAGATGACGCACGCTTAGTTTATCACAGGACACATGATGCATGATAACTTAGGAGCTCCACTAGCAAAGCCACACTACTGCCGAGTTGGATCGGGAAATAAAATACAGTGTACTGTTTAACGGTTGGCACTATATATATATATATATGCGGGCCTGGATGATAGGAGTACGTACGTCAATTGTTTTTGGAGCTACTAGCAGAATGCATGCAGACGTGGATCGAGGATTGATTACTCCTGACCGTTATGCTTTATACGCATAGATTAATCACGTTCGTGGCAGATGATGCAAAAAGGCGTCCCAGTCATCAACTGAAAGAGGTCCCAGACTTGCGCATGCCATGAGCTGCGCTAAATAAACTGCTGCAGAGCAACTAGTACTGAAACTTGTGGAGCTTCCACTATGCATAACTGAATTCTGCCACCGTGTCGGATGTCATTTCCATTTACCCGAATTAACAAGGGCGACCACCTGAAAGGATCATGTTTATTTTTAATTATTTTTTAGGAGGAGGAGGAAAGGATTATGTGTTGCTGCAAGTTGAACTGAAGAAACTCTTTGCCATTTGCAACTGTTGTTGCAGAGCTCGGAAATGTCCATCATATGCAGGCCCACTGGATAATCATTCATTGTAGGGCCAGCCCGTAAGCATTTTATTCTTTGTCCAAGGCCTTCTAGGCTCGGCCCATACTTGATGAATTTGGTCCGGACGCGAGAGAGAGTCGGCGCGGGCGGAAACCGATTCCCATGCCGAGTTGATCAACAACGACGCTATCCTCGTTTTATACGGAGCAAGCAAACCCAGTCTGGGCGTCCGCCTTTGCTCTGCTCGCCTGATCGACCGTCTGCAATGCCGGCGTGGAGCAGGATCAGTCTAGACAGAGCCTCCTTCCACCCACCGCGGCTGCTGCCCGACCCCGCCGCCGGCGCGCCACCGCCCGACCACGTCCTCCTGGACAAGAAAGCGTACATCGCGAGGCGTCAGAACGACGCGACCACCGCGCGCACCACTTTCAGCGGCGGCGACGCCATCGAGGTGTCCTTCTGCCTCGCGGCCGCGCCGGCGCTCTCTTACGCGTGCGTCCACTGCCCCGGCCTCGAGCAACGCCGCGGCCTGCAGCACTGCGGCTTCTCCGCCGAGCCCGTCCTTCGCCCAGCTCCGACGACGACGAGGATGCGGGGTTCGTCGTGGCGGCCCTCGTCCCGCTGCTCGACACCCGCGACCGGCCGTTCGACCTCCACCTCTTCTCGTCGAGCGCCGGGGCGTGGCGCACCGTGGTGCCCCGCCTCGACCCGTCGTCGTCGTGCGATCGGGACGGCCGCAGTAAGAACAAGATCGTGTACCACGAAACCAGCAAGGTGATCGTTGTGGGAAACGGCGTCCTGGGCTGGGTGGACCTGTGGTGCGGCGTCCTGCCCTGCGACGTGCTCGCCGACAACCCCGTCGTGCGCCTCGTCCCCGTGCCCAGGCCCGTGGACGGTAGCAGGGTGTGGAGGAGCACGTTACCCATGTTCCGCGACGTCGCCAGTGACGGCAACAACCTGCTCAGGTACATCGAGGTGGAGTATCCCGAGACACGGCGCCACGACTGCAACTACCTCCCGCCCACGTTCTTCGACATGTTGACCTCGGAGGACTCCGACGACGACGACGATGAAGGCCCCTCCTCTTCTTACGCGACAGTTGCTCATGGATGGAGGGTCACCACGTGGCGGAGGACGCTGTTCTCCTCCTCTTCCGATGACATCCTGGGCGGCGCCGACGCTGCTAAATTGTGCTCTGGGTTGCTGCTGCCGAAGCAGAGGGGTGAGGACGGGGCGCGAGCCTTGGAGAGCCTGGACGACTGCTACGCGCCGGTTCTCAGCACGCGCGACCACGCCGTCGTGTACATGATGTCGAGTGTGAACCGCACGTATAACGACACCGAAGCGTTGGTGGCTGCTTTTGATGTGAGGAAGCGCACGCTCAGAGCCCTGGCTCCGTTTTCTGCCGAGAGGAATTACAGTTTGGAAGGCATCTGCCTTCCCTGCTCCTTCTCCAGGTACCTTACCTCGGCATGACCACAGCGGCCGTGATTAAAATTTTATCGACGGCCGGCAAGAAATGTTTCAACGCGCCCACGGCGTCAGACACAAGACTTTTGTCAGTTAAAAAGAAAAAAAGAAACACGACTTTTGTGAGGGCTGTGTTCATACGAGCTCCGCATGTATGTAATCCTGGTTACTAAATGTTGCTTTCGGAATTCAGAAAGAAACAAAAACATCACGAAAATTCACAAGCTTCATCGATTTTTTATGTATATAGAACCAGCACACAGGATTGGGATGTACACACTTTACGAGAGAGATTTTTATCTACTCCTCGCAAAAAAAAAAAGAGAGAGAGAGATTTCTATCTACAGGCTAGGCGATGTTCTCGCTGTACAGGAGGCAGTAGTCGGCGTCGTCCTTGGCCCGGCCCCGCCGCGTCCGCCGCGCGAACGGCAGCACCAGCGACGACGCGAAGCGCGCGGACATGGACCGCCGGTGCGACGACGACGGCGGTGGCGTCGGTGGCGGAGATAGAGACGCCGATGAAACGGAGCTCCGTCGACACGAAGCCGAGGCGAGCTTGCTGACGCGGGCGGCGGGAGGCGGCGCCAGCCTTGGAGTCGTCGGAGGGAGCACCGCCGTTGCCGCGGCGCCGCGGTCCTCGGTTGCCTGCTGCTTGGGGATGCCCGGCTGGACCTCCCACAGGAAGGGGATGGAGCCTGGCCTCTTGAACGACTCGTCCGGCGCCATCACCAGCCCTCTGCTCTGCTCTGCTCGCTGTAGTGCTCTGCTCTCGCTCCTCTCTGTTTCTCACAGAAGACACGTATATGTAGGCCCCAGAGAGAGTAGACCACTTAGCATATTGGCCCCTGTGTTCTTCGATTATTGTTGGCAAACGAGTAGCATTTTAGACCCTCTTTGGATACGGAACATTTTTGGAGTTTTGAAGAATATCACAATTAAACAAAATACTTTGATTTGGTAAATTGAGAGGTATTTGGATGCAACAAACTTTACAGTTTTAAAATCCATAATATTGCTAAATAAAAGTACAGTTATTTTTTAGTTCTATACCTTCTTCTTTTTAAACCATCATGTTGCATGATTCTAGCTTTAAATACCATTGTTTTTTTTTTTACACTTAAGTTTTGGAAAAACATGACATCCAAACATGGCTGCTAGTAATGTTTACAGCTAAAACCAATCGAAAGCTAAGGTCCACGAAAGCTACCAATGAGCACTTGCGTGCATGTTAGGGCGGCCAAGGGAGCAATGAAGCCACAAATTCCGAGTTGACAGTGGCAGCCGAAGTTGACACTGGCCACAGCATGTGCCGCACTAACTAATTTTGATTTTGGACGGCCGACGTCGACGTCCAATTCAAAGCACCGCTGCGTGTATGGCTCATGGACTCATGGCTGACAGTCCGCACCAAGACCAGGCCTGGCATTCCTCTTATTGGTGTTCACCACAAGGCGCTGACAGTGCAGGGACTAGACTGCAAAGTTCAGATACATCCAAATTTGGAGTTTGTGCAGCCAGCCGGGATAAAGCTGTTGAGTGGGTCCAATGAAGCAGCCGTGGCGGTTGTTTTGTGCTCCAAGTGTCGCTTGATGGCGGTCACTCGTGGCTCGGTAGCTCGAACCGTCTGCCGGAGTTGGTATTTTAAATTTTTATTATGAGCCGCCAAGATCTCGCAACAATTCGAGCTTAATGGCTACCAAACTGATTCTGCTAATAAGCAGCACATGCAAAGATTAGCGTTAGTGATTCGAAGAACTTTATTGTATTGTTTAGTAACGATCTTTTCCGCAACTTTTTTTTTTTGTGAGCATCAGCTGAGGAGAGAAGTGTTAGCTCGTCCAATCGCGCGAATGAAGTTTGTTCGGCCAGCCTGGAAAGTAAACAGGCCCAACTGCAAAATCCTGGGCCGTGAAACACCAGCACTCAACTAACAATTGGCGTCGACCCGTAAACTAACAATTCGTGCATTTCGTTGGGCTCGAGGTTAATAGGTCCAACAACTGCAAATGACTGGACATTGGCTCCCATCCGAAAGCAGGAGAGGGGAGAGAGGACGCCGAAAGCCCAAAGCGCACAATAATTCTCTCTCCCGGGGGCCGGGCCTGTGGCAAAACACGAGCATCCCTCGCTCACGAAACAGGGAAAAACACGAGCATCCTCACGAATTTGCTCCAAAAAAAAAAAAACGAGCATCCTCACGAACAGAATCATCAGCTTTAGACCAGTACTGCCATTAATCACATCACATGCGAGCGTTTGCTTTATCTTCCACGTTGAACAGGATTTATCAGATTGCTGAGAGCCTGATAGCTCGGACACTGTCACATGATGAGCAGTTCTGATCCAAACCTCCGCGTCCGCCATAAGTTCAGCCCCGTGGTGTCATCGCTCATTGGGCCCGTCGCCGCCTTTAACACATTGCTCAATCGAGAGCCCCACACGATAAGTGGATCTGGTGCCCTATGCACCGTCCTATGCACCGTGCTGCGTACTAGTGTCCCAATGCTCCGTTGCCGGGGTGCACTTGCACTGCACATCTCTCATTGGTGGACCGCATCTTGTCGGCTCCCAACTCAGCATCAGTCAAGAACGCCGTTTCATCAATGCCACATACCTGGAACTGCTGCACATTAGCTCCCAACTCAGCATCAGTCAAGAGAGAGGAGGTATGTGTGTGTTTAATGTTGATCTGACAAACTGGCCACATACTGTTGATCTTGCAAGCTTTCACATTTCGTCATCAGCAAAAGGAATTCAGAAATGAACAGTATTCCAGAGAACTTTGAGATGACCCACCAGAACCATAAGCAACTCATGTGAACAATGATGATAATTGCATTTGTAGGCCCAGGGCAGTCAGAGGGTTACAAGATCTACAACGAAATCAACTCCTAACTAAATTAGCAACACTACATCTGCCAACTAAATAAGCAAGCCTCCATTTCCCATTTGCAAAAATGCAATCATCTCTCAACAATCACCAACCCAACCAATCAACAATGGTCACTCACACTTGTCAACTATACAAACTACACAACTCAGCACATTCGCATTGAAGATGAAAACTTAGTCGAAGCTTGAAGATCGGCTCCAGTAGCCGTCTGCGGAAGTATCCACGGTCCGTTCAGTGCTGCTGCAGTGCGAGAGGGTGTCATCCTCCACTCCAAGCAGCGCCAGGCTAAGATGTGACTGCATATTTGAGTCAGGAGTGGCAGCTTCCTCATCCGAGCCGTCGAAAGAAGCGGTGACTTGTGATCTTGCCCAACCAATGGTTTCATCGTCCCCTTGAAGCAGTTTCAAGATCTGCGTTGAAAAAACGTAGCAAATAAGGATATAGATGGTGGTCTTTTCATGCAACCAGAGTTCTTACTGTTAGGGAGATAATCACCGGATTGCACTAATCTAATCGTAGGAGGGTCTGTTACATATATAGGCCAGGGTGGAGCACTCTATCCCTAACATGCCCTACAGGTACAACGAATAGATATTCAAGTCTAACACTTACCAGTGACATTTCTGGTCGAGAATGAGAAGCTGTCCTAGTGCACAGCGAAGCAGCAAGCGTCATCCTCTCCATTTCATCACAATCATAATCACTTCCCAAAAGTGGATCAACCAATTGTTTAATTTCTCCACTGGACAGTAAAGGCTTTGCCTGAAACAACGAATGAAGAATCAGTAATAAGAAAGCACCACTTTCATGTGCAGCCTATTATACTTTATTATGTCCCATTGATCATGTGGTCAATGGGACATATGAGCCCATTATACTTTATTATCACCAACATCACTAACATTAACTTTAAATCAACAGGCAAAACATGTGGTTACCATTCTGTTCTTAGGACATATTACTGATCATCCAGCAGCTACCGTAGAATTAGAAGATTCAAGGAGCACTTACCCATCCAACCAAGCTTTGTTGACCCTTAGCGCTTCCTGGTGTAATGGGCCTCCTTCCTGAAATAATCTCTAGTAGTACAACGCCAAATGCATAGACATCTATCTTCTCGTTGACCTTCCCGTACGAAAAATACTCAGGAGCCAAGTACCTGTCACAAAAGCAGTTCGTTAGGCACTCAGATTTGATGCTAAAGTTAAAATTAACATCTAACCATAGGCAGATATGATACAGACCCAAAGGTTCCGGTGATGTCAGTACATGTTAGGTGAGGAGTCGAAGCTGACACTTGCTTTGCCAGCCCAAAATCACACAGCTGAAATTTCCAAAGCAAGATGATGTCACAAGGAGAATCAACATTGACAAGTGGAAATACTAAATGGCTATTGCGATTCTTCATTGCTTATGCATCAAGCCAACAAGTTGGTTGATCAACAAGTCTAGGATTTTCCCAAAAATAATTAAAAAAACAATTATATACAAAAGTTGATCTGATAATTACCCGTGCTCCAAAATCCTCTGAGAGGAGGATATTAGAAGATTTGACATCTCCATGAATCACAGATTGGGTCACAGCACCAAGGTGGAGAAACTCAAGTGCTCTTGCAATGTCTATTGCTATCTTATTTCTTCTCTCCCAACTAAGGAAATTATTGTCCTCATCCAAGCCTGAAGAGCAATAGCAGTAACGAATAAGAAGCTAGCTAGCATTAGTCAGGGACTGAAAGAAATGTCATATTTTATACACTTACCATGAAGAGCTTTGTCCAAACTTCCTTGGGGCATGTAATCATACACCAACACAAGTCTGTAATTGTCAAAGCTGAATCCCCTTAATGCAACAACATTTTCATGTTGTAAGGTGGTTACAATCTCAACTTCCGCAATAAACTCATGTATTGCATCAACTGATGGTTTCAGGATCTTTACGGCGGAAAATGTGCCATCAAATAGTTGTGCCTTATAAACTTGACTTGTTCCGCCCTTCCCAATCAACATGTCTGCGCCACAATAAAAGAAAACAAGTATTTGCCAATGTCAAAAGAAACACTTATACCAAAATATTGTTGACATCAAAGGCAAATAATTACCTGGAGAGTAGTTTGCCGTTGCAAGTTTCAATTCTTCATGACTAAAAAGCCTACAAACCGAAGAGTACTTCTCTCGAAGAGATTCCAGTTCGCTTGGAGGCCACAGGACATCGTAGACAGAGAAAGAGAACATAGAGTCTGATTCAACAGCTGAAGTTGATTCAGTTTCAGAATCACAGTTAAATCTTGGACTTGCATCCGATTTCAATGATTTGCTGTCTAGATGGATTGAATTATAACGGCTCGGAAGCCTCATGGCCCATTGAACCATTGAGATTTTTGCCCACTCAAACGATGAGCTTCTATGATGGCTGAAGAACCTCCTACGAAGGTGACAGCGGTCAGATCTTCCTTCTATCATCCTTCTCAGCGACATAGGAGAATCGGAGGGAGTTCCAGCATTTGGTACAGTGTCCTTTGGCGAGTCCTCGGCTTCCGTTGATAATGTGGATGAGGTCCGTTCAGTGGAAGCCATCGAAACCAAGCCATCCCTCTTAATAGGTGATGTCTCAGAATTCAAATGAATATCACTGGAGAAGCTGCTGCTGCGCCTGATCAAACCTTTTATACCAGTTGAACGATTGGACCCTCTAGAACTTCTACCTGAACGTCCACTCGGTAGCCGGCAGTACAGATCACTATCTCCTTCAGGCAACAGATTGACATGTTTCTCGTCTTTCCAACTCGCAGTTGAACGCTTTGAATCACCAAGACTCCTGCCTGAATGACCATTCCTGGGGGGCAATATGCAGTATAGCTCCCCATCCCCTTCAGCTGGCAGATCCAATGAATCATGGTATTGACTACTTGAAGTACTTGCAAATGAATCGCAACTCCTGTCTGGACGCACACTATGCAAGATGCTGGCACCATCACTTGGCTCCTTGGCAGTCTCCTCTTTCGGTTCAGCTGTTGACTCTTCAGCCTTGCAGGAAGGATCTGCGTCAATCTGAACCTGATCAGTTGACAACTCCACAGGGTCCACATTCGAGATGGGTTGTTCTTCCTTGATGGCGTCCTCTGGCTTACTGTCCTGTGTACCAACATCATGCGTGCTGTCATCCCCACCACCATCTTTAGAATCGTCTACAGATAAGGTGTCCTCTTTACCCTGACGGGTCTGGAACGGCACTACACAATACATCTCATCACCACAGGGAGGAACTTCTGCAGAGACCTTTCCTGAATGAGCATTCGATTCTCTCCGGAACACGATCTTGCCATTGTTCACGGCGAGGACCGCACACTTTGCGGGCAGCTTCTTTGAGCAATACTTTGCAACTGACAGAGAAGACCTGAAGAATCCAAAGCAATAGTGGAGTTAATCATAGCGTGCAAAAAGCTTGTAGCTTCGATAGTGGAAAACAGCGAGCATCCAATGCCGGTGGCACTTACGAGATCGCACGCCTCTTCTTGGTGACGCCGACGACAACCTTGGAGGCCTCAAACAGGGTGGCCTCGCGAACAAGCGCCTTGCGAACCGAGGAGTCCTTGCAAATCTTCACCTTCAGATTGATCTGTGCAGGCACAAGCATCAGTTAGTACCCCGAAGCACGAGATTTTGGGCGAATTCGCAACTGCAAATTCACTGAACGACGGGACAACATGTGTTCATCCCTCATTCAGTAGCAGGCAAAGATGCAAGTAGATCATAGAAGGAAGGCCATAAATAAATCAAGTAAAAAATCACATCTTCGCAAGATATCTCTAGAAAGTCATGGGATTAGCATAAACCGCAAGTGTGAACACAAATTGGTTTATGCCAAAACAATCCTACTTGGCAGGAAAGTGGGAAAATCCGCTAGGCAGGCGCAAAATTAACCGGGAAACCGCCCCCATACAATCCAGAATCGCATCAAAAGAACTCTGAGGTTAAAAAAAAAATCTTTCCAACACAGCGGAAAGGGGAAGAACAACGATAAATGCAACAAAAAAAAAAGGTGGGAAGGTTTCACATGCTGGGCAACTGGAATTAATGGCACGGCAACGGCGAGGCAAAGCAGAGAGAGAAGCGAGACCTGCTTGAGGTTGCAGAAGCCCTCATAGACGCCGAGCATGGCGTCGAAGTCCACCGCGGCGGCGGCCTCCGCCGTGGAGGCGAGCACGACGTGGACGGCCACGACGCGGTCCCCGGCCGCCGCCACATTGACGAGCACCCAAGTCAGCAGCGCCCGGCTCTCGGAGTCCGCGCGCACGCCGACCACCACCGTCCTCCCCTCCGCCTCCGACGGGCCCTTACCCGAGTCCGCCTCCTCCGCCGCCGCCGAGCCTCCTTCCTGCGGCGGTTGCTTCCTGGACATCTTCATCTGCGCGGCCGCGTCCCCTCGCGACTCACAGGGATGCCGCGGCGCGCGCCACCATGGGACGCCACGGACGGGCGCGTGCTCCGCTTTGTGCCTCGGGCGCCGCGGCTATGCAGTTGGACCCTTGCGGCGAACGGTCGCGTCCTGCCGGCCTCCTCCTCCCCCTCGCCGCGCGCGCCCCCTTGTTCCGTTGCTCGTCGTTGCTCTCTCTCTGTGGGGTGGTTTCTCTCTCCCCTCTCTGCGCCTGGGAGGTCGTGTTGGTTCGTGCCCGTTGCGGCGTTGCTCCCTCTGGCTCTGCAGCGGTTTCTCTCTCCTCCTCCTCTCTGGAGTCTTGGTTTCTCTCTCCCACCATCCGGGGGATAGTTTCGTCCGCGATATAGGCGGCCAGCAACCGCTGTGACACCCCCGTTCCGTTGCGCATTTCGCCTGCCGCGCTTTTTTTTCCCTCCTTTTTTTTACGGGTATCCGAATTTTTTTAAATCCTTTTTTCCTTTTGCCCGCCAGTTGTGTCACTGACAGGTGCACGTGGTGGAAAAAGGCGCGTGGGATTAGCAAAGGGGAAGATTCCGACACCGGTAAAAGCCGGCTTTGCCTGCGCTTTATCATTAATCTTCAATGACTTGGTCTGTGACCCTGCCGGGCAATTATCACTGCTGCCTCTCCTCTCGCTCTCACCACATCAAAAATCTGATGACTTATGATCAAGGTTTACTTTACCGATCCGACCGTTCCAATCGGTCCGGACCGGTAAGGCCGGTTACCGGTCAGTAACCAATCAAACCAATCAAAACCGTTGAAAACCGAACGAAATATGTCAAATTTTTAAATTTATTTTAAATTCAAACTCAAAGACCGGTAAACTGAAGAAACCCGGTTTAGTCCGGTTACCGTGATAACCGACCGGTTACCGACGATTTTGCCAACCCTGCTCATGATCGCAATCATAATCTCCTCTGTTCATCTCAAGAGATAAGGAAGAGAACATATATTGTACTAGCCTTGTAATGTGATTTTTTTAGTATTTTTCGTTGGGAAAACTAAACAAAATACTAGTCTTACTATCATTTATTCTGGTCAAGTCTGATGGGTGGGAGGCGTCTTCAACCCGAAGCAAATGGCGACGAAAAGGTCGTGGCTGGTCTAAAGGTGTGTTCGTTTCACCGTTTAGACCCCTCTAAAATTTAACTCTAAAGAGAATCTTATTATTTAGGAGTATTAAATAAAGTTTAATGACAAAACCTTTTTACAGATGGGTACATCTTTACGAGACGAATCTAATGAGCCTAATTAATCTATGTTTTGCTACAGTAATGCTACAGTAAATATCGTTTAATCACGGCTTAACTACCCTCGTTAAATTCGTCTCGCGATTTAGAGGAGGGGTTCTGCAGTTAGTTTTGTAATTAAACTTTATTTAAGACAAGATTCTTTATGTTTAAACCCTTCTAAATTTTAGACTCTAAAACGCCGAACACACCCTAAGCTCAGTCTCCATTAGGCTACGGTGTTTGTTGGGAACTGAGAAGGAAGGTCACACTCGTTGGTCAACGCACGATGACGCTGCTTGAAACAGAGTTTTAGAAGAGCATCCTGCTAATGCTTCTGGTTTCCAGGTTATTGAAGGCTAAAGAGTTGTTTAAATGAACAAAAAAAACATTTATTGAAGGCGCACTAACACACAATTGTACTTCTACACCCAAAATTCGTCCCTACGTTGCAAAATACCCAGCACAAAAGAAGAGAAAGAAATAAGCTTTGCCTGCTAAGTCACTCTGCTTGGCCGCTCAATTAAAACTAGTAAAAATCAGAAATGGTCGAGCAAATTTTCAATGCATGGACCCTCTGGAGGTTATCTTTAATGGATTCCGTCGATTTCGCGTCATTCCAACCTTGCCTTGACTGCAAGGGCAAAATTCTTCAAGAAGCAGCAAAGGGAAACTAAAAGAAACAAAACAAAACAATGACATTCTAGAGACAGTGACTTACAAGGCTCAGCCTGACCTTAAACGTTGGAATCGAATTCATATCATTCAGCAGCTATAGGTACCAACAAAATCGTTATGGACCACGCAAGAGACAAAACAGAAGATGTTTAAGGATGAACTGTTTCTGACAGTGGCCCATGCACTGATAAATGGTTCTTGCCGGTGCTTAGGCTATCCGCACTCATATTCCTCTATATTCTTCCTCTAAAAGGAATATTCTGTCTTAGTCATCAAGATTCTTTCCTCTATATCAACTTCCTCCGCACCTATCATTCCTCTATATCCATCCTATCCCAACTACACAATATTTTATTCAACCATCTCCAACTACCATCAATGGGACCTACTTATAATTTTATCTAAATATATCCATGTGACATCTTGTTTTGAAGGATTTATTGAGACGAATTTAATGGTGAAATCGGAATTTGATTTGGGTTTTTGGTTTAGGAGTTAAAACTTTTTTTAGTTTGTTGAAGCTGTGGGGCCTACCACCTGTCACCTCTCTCTCTGGATAGCGTGAGTCCGCTGCTCCTCTGGATTTAACGGAAGCGGAACCATCCGCTCAGATAGCGTGGGTGATGGCGTAGACCGCTGCAGACGTTTTTCCTCTAAACGTTTCCTGCAGGAGGCTTTAGCGTGTCCCAGTGCGGATAGCCTTATCTGGCTATGCACAGGGGAAGATCAAAATTCATGTTCCCTGTGGACTTACAAATTCATACGGCTGTCTCGTTCCAATTTCATACTCCGCTAGTATCTGCAGCATGGGGTGCATCCACAATCACGTCGATGTCTTGTCAATTCGGCATGTGCCTGTTTAGGAAGGCCTAACCATTTTTAAGGACAGCATGATAACTTTGGGTGGGTCCGAATTTGCTGGCGATGCTCGTTGCGACGGGTGTCGTGAAAGACCCCAGTCACCGAACTCGTCTCCTTAACGATAAAAAAAAATATTAGTGTAGATTAAGTACCCCCCTAGTTCGTTTATCGCGCGAATATGTTGCATGTACAGATGTATGAGCTTATGATTAGCACAAGTTAGAGCTTGGGAAGAAGGATGCTCAACTGATGTCGTGCAAGCTCACGGTTGATTGCTCACACGCATATCCTCCACACTTGTACATGGAGCGCATTCTATATGCAGCAAATGGTGTGGGATTGCTGATACATTACAGTCTGCTTATCTTGCTTCAAATAACGACGCCAACCAAAAATGAGTAGCAAACCCTGAGCAACGTTATAAGTTATTTTTCTTTCATTATTGCAAAAGTATATTATTGTCCTGTTTAGTTTGTAGCTATTGTTTCCCACACTTTTTGTGGTAATTGTTTATTTTGCTACAACCATTTCGGCACACCACATTTTTCTTTTAGCATATGAGGTCACCTGTCATACATTCATATTTTTTGGGGGTCAAACTTTGCCTAAAGTATGATGAGTCAATTATTCCCCATACTTTAGGCAAAATTTAGCAAGAGGTGTGGCAAGGTGTGATTATCAACCAAATAGGCCATGTATCTTGCTCATAATTCGCCTCTTAAGATTGGTGAGAACGACAAGTTTTCCCTCCTTTGACACGACAAGGTTGCAACAACGTCCGGACCAAAAGGTCAGCTGAAAATTTGATCTGTCGTCTCAAACTCGTTGATCCGGGACATCAATGTTTATGACTTGGGGCCGGGACGCATCATGAAGTTACCCGTGCCAACGGCAAAGAATTTCTTCATTCGGTCCCCTGCTGTTGAAAGTCAAGCAGTACCAGTGACTTCGACGGACCATAGGCATGCACTATTAACTGATGCCACAACCAGTAACGTTCCTGTTTGAGCAGCGATTTGCAGTAAATGTTACTC
Organism: Eragrostis curvula; assembly: GCA_007726485.1. NCBI lineage: Eukaryota > Viridiplantae > Streptophyta > Magnoliopsida > Poales > Poaceae > Eragrostis > Eragrostis curvula. The sequence goes on from RWGY01000026.1 coordinate 71,452, forward strand.
CACATGTACTAACAGTTGTCTAATCATCTAACGCAAATGCAAGCCGTTGTAGTACTAACCTTGTTCAATGTACTAGTACCATTTGTAGCAACCGCAGTTTGGTTTGAATTGAGCAAGCAGTCCTTGTACGATGTAAAGTACCGTCTATCAAAGTAAGTAGGAATCTTGGCGTACTTAATTAACAGGGCATTGCCACTAATATTATCAGATTTTTACATTTCACTTTCGCCATAAAAAAATTACGGACAAAAGATATTTTGTTAGTACCACTATATCTATTGAAGTGTGAACGCGTGTGTGCGTGCAGTGCTGCATCTGGTCAATCCTTTCCTCCCTGAAACATCACCGGTTGCTACCTGAAAACAATATTTGCAGAAACGTGTAAATCCACTAAACTGCACGGTTGCACCCATCCATGTCATCATAGTGACCAGATCACCACTGCCTTTTTGGCTAAATAATCCATCGTGAGGCCAGCAGCTCACCGAGCTCGAGTTCGGGATAGCGACTGCCCGGTGGGCCCACCCCATCGCGAGCAGGAGTACAAGGAGTTCAGCTGCTGATGCGGCTGTTGTGGCCAGGAATTTTCTTCTAGGTTTTTGTTGCCGCACGTGAACACGAGCCACCTCTGAACCTTTTTCCTTTGCTTTTACAGGCAGCACATCCTCCTCTGTTCACACTGGCACTTGACAAGATTTTCACTCTTTTGCATTTCACATCGAGGTGTGCCGTCGCCGCAGCTATCGCTTTGTTTTCTCACCTCAATTTGGACGGCAGATTCAGATTCCATGAATAGAAAACTCAGGATCGTTTGGAAGGATTGCCTTGTTTCCTGTAAGAGTTTGGATTATCTACTGCTTTCGCTTGCAATGTGTAAACTGCCGGGCGTTTCTCAGAGAAGCGTCACGCGTGCCGCTTGTCCTGTTCTTATAACGCCTCTGTCCGATCACCTGTTTTTTTTCCCCTCTTTTCCCAACGGATATAGATGCATGTTACCATTGTTACCTCGCTTGGTCACTCTGACGGTAACAAAAACTAGACTTAAACTAAAGCTGCTGTCAGCTACGGGGAGTCGGGGATTAGTTTAAGGCAGAATCGTAGTAGATCAGGCATGCCATAAAGCTAAAGGCGAGCGCTTTCCTTCTCTCTTTACAGCAGCGCGCAAACCTAAAACTCATCGACCTTCTTCGCATCTTGTGCTCGACTGCTTACTACGGTGGAGTGCAGAATAAAACAACAGCTTAATTAAGCTGGAGACAGAGTCACAGAGAGAGTATGAGGGAGCTGGATCGACCTTGAAATTGCCTGTAGCAAGGTAAACTGGAGTAATCTCCAGTTCATATGTATACATGCACCGATATAATCACCAGCTAGTACTACAGCTTAATCATTTTGTCAGCATGCATTTCTATGAGTTTTTCTTCTGCGTGGGTCAGTGGATTAATAATTCGCAGATGATGTGCAAACGCATGCCCATGGACGACGACTTTCTCCTCGTTCACCACGTTCTGACCAATCTATAGATTACTGCTTCCTCTAATCCTTTTTATAAGTCCATATTCTCATTACAGTATAGTATTACAGACCGAGCATCCATCTGACAGTCCGGTGTGATACGGGGAAGCAGCAACAGAGGCACAGACAGACATGCATGGCTCAACCTGTCTGACAGATTCTTCTTCCTCGCCCATTCAAGTAGTGCTGGTGATGCTCCGTACGTGTGCTACTACGCTTAATTAGTAATGTAATTAGTTGCTCAACACATACATTATTAGCTCATCCGTCGTCTGAATCTGAAACTAATGCAGGCACGCGAGCATGTGCAGACAATGCAGTAACATGGCCAGCTCTCCATGCACTTATCATGTGACCAAAGTGATTCTTAAACAAGCAAGTGTGATGACAGAATTATTGGCCCAGATTGGGTACAGGATAGTTGTTCGTGCCTGCCAATATTTCGAAATAAACGGCGATAATGCAGTATCATGCAACATTTGAACATGCATATCTCTTGGTAGAAAGAAAAAGAATAGCTTAGTATCATTTTTTTTGTCACAACTTAATCATTCGTGTTGGCTGTGTTCTTAATCCTGCAGTTCCATCCTTACGTCAGACCGCGTGCACATATATACATACCGTGTCAAAACTGCATGACATGCGAATCTGCTGCTGTGATGACGATCTACTGTTTGGTACAAAGTTCGGCACGGATTAACGAACGGACGATGGAGCGTCGTAATCAGTGTCACAAAAGCAGTGCAATACATTTGCAGTATGGAATCGCTGCTTGAAATGGGAAAAATGAAGACGGAGGTCCGGGAGCCCACTCAGTTTCGGAACCTCAATCCACTAAACTACGTGAGCATATATCTACCTTTCATGATCTACCAAATTGCAAGCCATCTAAAGAGGAAACGACATCCTCTCCTTTTTTTCTTCTCCTTCAGGAAAAAAATAATAAAAGAGAAAGAGATGTGAACAGAGGGCAGTGGGCACATTCGATCCTCCCCTTTTTATCCTTTTGTCTTTCTAGCTATATGGGGCCTCTTTATTCCTCTTTTTGCGAAGCTTCCACAGAGCTGGTAGCCAGCATATATGAAAAGTAAAACTTGTCCATGTCACGCCATTTGTGGATACGATGGGGAACCCGAGCGAAAGCATCCACTTGAAGTTTAACCATCCTCAACGACGGCGATGGATGTTGTCATGCATCACCATTAAACCTGCACGCATCAATGAAGATTTTGTACTAGATGGATCTATATGTGGATGCTTGCATCTATATTATCCAATAATGACACGATCCCACTTCGTAGCCAGGTCCTCCTTCACCTTCCCTTTCCGATAGGTAGCAAGTATTAAAGCAAGGAAACGTCAGAGGCTACTGCAGAGTCATGCACACACAACATGCAGTAGAATTGTCAACGAATGCGCTCTGGAAACCTTTGCTTGCGTGTTGCAAATTGCAACAATAACGCCTGCATAAATATTGAACGAAGTCGCTTTCGGTTCGAGCCGAGACCGAGAATGAATCTGGTCATTAGAAAGATCACCAAGAACTGAGAAAATCTACTAGTTTAATATATGAGTTCTGGACCATCAGGATAAAACAAAGAGATACGACGACCATTTTGGTTCACTGCCAATCTACCGTCAGTCGTAGTCGATTTGCACCAACTCCAATATTATGGACCCGACTGTTGTAAGCACCGTCCGACCGCATAGGTCGACGAAGTGAAATTAAGAAACGACGACGACGACATCGTAACAATACAGTACTGTTACAAATGGTGTTAAGATATGATGATCAGAGCTCGTCGCCAATATGTTGAGCTTTGGGAACTAGTCCGAGAGGTGCAGCTCGGCGACCAACCGGACGACATAGTTTGGAGATTTTCAGCCAATGGCAGTTACTCATCGAGCTCAGCATATCTTATTCAGTTCGCCGGAGCTTTTACTGATCATGATTGGCAGCGTCTGTGGAAATCAAAGGCTGAAAACAAGTGCAAGTTCTTTGGTTGGCTGATTCTGCAAAACAAACTGTGGACTGCTGATCGCATATAAAAAATGGAGGCCAGGCAAACGCAATCTGCTCCCTGTGCAGCTCCACGCCGGAGACAGCATCACACATGATGGCAACATGTTCTTACTCCGTGCAGGTATGGAACTCATTTGCCTCCATGGGAATTATTCCGCAGCAATTACCACCAAACAACTATAGAAGGCTCAAGCGATGGTGGACATCCATGATCGGACCGGCCGGAACGCAAGCAGCACGGCAAACTGAACAAGCTGTCATCTACATCGCCTGGAATATTTGGAAGGAGAGATGTCGCCGGGTGTTTGACACCAAGGCTATGACTGTGCCGCAACCGGTGCTCCTCATCAAAGAGGACATCCAGAATTGGCGCACGGCGAACACTTTTTGAGAGGAGTAGCCCACGGTTCCTTTTGTTTGGTGCCCAATGTAATTTTACAGTTTCGGCTTAGGCCACCTATTTTTGTATTTGAACCTTGCTTTCAATCTATAATGAAAGCCAGAGCACTGCCATTATGCTAAAAAAAAGAGTTCGTCGCCAGACACAAAAATTACACAAAGATCGTGGCGCGCCACCGGTCATATACATGCATTCTCTCTGGCGTGGTGGGTCCGTGCATGGAGGGTGACGTCCGTGTGTGCCACGGACTTGGTTTTGTCTGCATAGATCGATCACAACTGCACAAGAGTTTATTACTAGTACTGAATTAGGTGAGATACATATAGCAGCTATAGCTTTGTACGTACATGCATGGTCGTCATCGGCAATATACTTTCCGACACACGTACGTACGCGGGACTGCTACCGCGGCACAGCTTGTTAGTTTGTACGTGGCCGTCCGCCACCTGCTGCTCGACGACACAGTTCATATATGTACGTTGATTAGTTATAGATGACGATAGACGATGGGAGCAGATCGACAGACGACCGCGTGTGTCTTTGACTCACTGGAGTTCATCACCTTCTTTCTTCTTTACTCAAGTTTCCATCCACCTCAAGTATATGTATCACGTACGTACTTGGTGACGGGTTGGATCCCAGTGTGCTTGTGGTGGAATGCTGCTCTGCTAGCATCGCAAATTATAGCTTGGAAAAGAATTAATGGTGAGATCCGAGCTATCGTTAGGTACCGCATCAGTACAAGGAAGGCCCGGCCAAAGATGCAGGTTAAGCAACCTGTTTGGGCGTCTGGCAGCCGCTAAATGCTTTTATAAGGACCTGTCTGTCAGTCGTGTTGGTCATACTCATATACAATACTATTCACCGTGTGCATGGCAGCAATAGTTACTTAAATCGTACATGGAAGAAGACATAAATACGCCGAAATAATTAAATAAAGCTAACGTGCACCTCGATACATATATACTCCGTAGCCGTCTTTTTTTTTCCAAGGATTTCCGCCCATATTTGTGACAGCATGTATCATCGCGGTAGAATAAGTTTCTACTCAGATAGTATAAGGGGGTGTTCGTTGTTTTAGCATTTAGCATTTAGACCTGTCACATCAAAGAGAATTTTATTATTTAAAAGTACTAAATAAAATTTAATGATAAAACTTTTTTACAGATAGTTACATCTTTACGAGACGAATCTAACGAGCCTAATTAATCTATATTTTGTTACAGTGATGCTACAGTAATGCTACAGTAACCAGCGTCTAATCACGGCTTACCTACCTTCGTTAGATTCGTCTCGCGATTTAGACCAGGGGTTCTGCAGTTAGTTTTGTAATTAAACTTTATTTAATACTCTTAAATGACAAGATTCTTTCCTCTAAATTTTAGACCCGAACACCCCCTAAGATATACAGGTAAGCTTTGCCTCAGCTGGAACTGGAAGCATACATCAAGAAAGGATCGCCAGCCTATCGGACACAACCACTCTCACTCAGTCACTCGTCGGTGCTGCACTGGCCACTGGCACTCCAGCCCGCCGGTGCTCGGCGGAGCTGGAGTGTGTTTCCGATGGCAAAAGAAAATAAGTGTGAAGCGATACGGCGTGGTCAGGGGGCAGTTCTCCGCTCACATGCTAGTACAGCAGAAGCGGACATGCGAGATCGCTGTGCGTGACGATAAATCTAAGCGCACGTGGCCACATGCCATGCGTGCACCCTCCCATCCGGCCATCCCCAAGAGCACACTGCAGTGGCAGCAACCAACCCCGTGCCTTGGTTTTCTCGGGCTGCTGTGCACGGCAGCCACGGGCTTACGATTATGGATGGGTTTGCAGCAATAAGGCCTTTGTCTTCTTTGCTCTTGGACGGCCGTAAGGCCTCAGAGAAAGACACATGGGCCGGAGACGAATCAACGTGTGGGACCCAGGTGCAGGGGTTTGCAGCCCAGTAAAAGTAAACATCGCGGTCCTTTTTTTTTTGTCCTGGTCGAAGTCGTCGAAAGACCCCGAGCAGGAGCGGGAGAGTTGTTCGGAGTTGGACCCGTACGACTTGAAGCTGTTCTTCCGCCACAGATCCATCCATCGCGCGGGGGCGACGACGCGACGCCCTGACCGGCCGATCAGCAGGTCAGGGACAGGGCAGCTCGCCGGTTATTCATTGGGAGACTCGGCTTGGAAAACAAGGTGGATGCCGGTGGGGGCAACTTAGCCTGTTTGGCATGCTGCAGGCCTGCAGCTGCGGCTGCAGAAAAATAACTGCGAACACTGTAGTTGCTGCTGTTGACCGTTGCAAAACCTCTAACCGAACAGGTTGAACACGTACGGTGCAAAGCCCTCCTCGATCGTGCACACGTGTGCACGGCGAGGACGCTGCTCCGCGGCCGGCCGGTGGCAGGCAGGGGCTCTCTGGCTAGCTTGCCGGGGAAGGCGGCGTCGTGCGGTATCTGGCGATGGGGCGCGTGCGGCGTGTCGCGTTTACGTGAGCCATGGAGGAGACTCGCGGTCGCGGGCTGTATATACCGCGGGAAGGCGAGCATGCAGACGCGTTGCTCTCCGCAAGTTGGGGCGTGTGCGGGGCGGTCGTGGTGGTGTGAGCTCTGGCTTGCTCACCGTTGCAGCCCAGTCGATCGTTGCTTCGCGCCAAGCTGAAAAAAAAAAACACAACGTTAGCTTAATTATCCTGTCCTCTCTAGTGGCAACTGAAGGCGATCACCTCCCTGCAGGTCATGCATTCAACAGGCAGCCTACCAAATGAAATCTCTACAACTAATGAATTCCAAAGTGGTCGTCTGCCCCAGCTTATTCTGCCCCCGAAAACTTTCGCGCTCGCAAATTAGGAAACGCGCTCCCTGCCATCCAAAATTGCCGTTGCCGCAAATTCTGAAACGTGCGTGCCTGCGATCCGAAAATCCCGCCCTGACCCGTGCCCTCACCACGCCGCAGACTCCTCTCCCTGCCTCCCCCGTTCTGAGCAGATCGCCCTCCGCAAATTCCTCACCAGCGCTTCCTCCTCCGCGCAACGCCCCCGTTCCGCCGCGCCGTCGATCTTCCACCTCCTCCGCGTGAATCAGGTTGCCCCTGCCGTAGTGCCGCGCCGCCAACCTAGGATGGTCGTCTGCCCCTTGCTTTCCGCAGAGGGGAGGCGAAGCGAGGGAGAGAAAGAGCAGCGCGGCGGCAGCGGCGAGGCTGACGGTCGAGGAGGACAAGGAAGGCCGTCAATTCTTCGGCCGGGGACGTACTGAGGCGGCCACCCTGCCCCTCTTCTCTCCCGCTGCTCCAGCGACTCAAACCTCGCCATTGGTGCCATGGACATCCCCTCCGGCCTCTCCTCCACTGCTGTATCCTCCCTCCGCCGCGAATACTCTTCTCGCTTCCACCCCAACCTCCTCCTCTGACTGCAGCGAAGGGATTCTGCTACGTGTGATTGTGATTGTCATGGAGAGCAGTCTCCCTTTCTTCTCTGACTGAAGTTGTGTTTGCTTTTCCCACATCTAGCACTTACCCTTCGTTTGCTCTTCTAGGTCTAACATGTTACCATCTGGTGAATTGCATTTGCTTGATACCTTTTATTTAGGACAAAATGACTTCAGGATACCTTGTTTGTGTTTGTGTAACAGTTTTCAATAGCCAAAAAATCATAGTTGGATTGTTTGTTTGCTATGAACATGCCAATAGTTTATTCTTCAGTTAGTTCAATGATCATTGGTTAGGACTGCTTGCTGTTTGAAATGAATGCCTGCAAAAGAATCACTGGATCTTTATTCAACAGAGATTTGGGATGCTTTTTTTTCTTGGTGGCGTTATGCTCCCACGGGGGCGCAAAATCTGCCAACATTGGGGCTGCACTGCAAGAGAAACCCCGCCCAGCTGGCATCTTCTGTGGTTCTTCCTCAAGGTTTGTGCTTGGTTTTCTTCTGATTAAAAGATCATTGGAACTAGAAAGCAAGGCACAATTTAGAGTGCTTGCTTCCTTGTGATTTAAAATTTCTGGAAACAAGGTAAGGCTTATCTACAAACAGTGGTACTTAAGTGTCTTCCATCTCTCATTTTCTGCTAGGCCAAAATAGTGCATATTTTGTTAGATCAATCTTTTGGAGTCCCTGATTTTGCTATAATATGCAGTCCATATTTAACACTATTCAGTTCTTGTAAGAAGAGAAAGAGGTCCTGAAATACAAAATGGAATAGTGCAGCTGGTTGGTAAGTTGCACCTTGCTTTCCTCTGTCGCTTGAATTCCATCTGCATGACATCTTAGTCTAGCCCTAATTTAGTGATCTGCATAATGGAAGAAAAAATGAAATGTTTTATTTTTTTGGTGTGCCATGTATCGTTCATATTTGGTTTGCGAATTTGGGGAGCACTCCTGCATTTCTTTGGGGAATTTTTCTTTCATTTTAGTTGGAAAAAACACTTTAGTTCTAACATTTGATTTGACTGTGATAGAGGATTGTCAGATACAACTTGTAGCTGCAGTATACTATACAGACAAGAGTAATTATATGTAACCCACATGATGTCTTTTATAAAAAAACTGATATTGGTGTGTAAAGTGTGTAATTGGTAATCTAAATTCATAGTCTTTAATGCAGATCATAATCAATGGACTCGCAGATGTTTTGATCTTGGTCTCCCCTTCTGCAGTTATCTCCTTTTCTGGTTTTGTTGGACCTTTCACTGTTAATTTTGAAAAGAATTTGGGGGAATCTGTTTGATCCAATATGTCACAATATTGTTTTGTTAATTTTGTTATAATACTCTGGGGCTTTGATAAATTCATGAGGGTAAAAGGTATTCTTTGGTGATGATTAGATTCCCTTGTGAGCTTGTCAAATTACTGAACTACGTTTTCTTTCACGAATAGCTATTCTCAGGGCAATTTGCAGCATGGGTTTTATTGCCAGCGAATTTGTACCCTTGCAAGGGCCTGGAGTAAGGCAGATGTTGATTGGAATTCACACTTACTTGAGGCTCTGCATGTTATTCTCAAAGAAGTCATATGAGCTGTTTCTAGAGTATGGCGGATATGGTCAGCGAGACTAAGCCATGGGTATGTATTAATGCTTTTCCAGCTAATATTGCAATTCCCTAAATATTATCTTATTATGTGCTTATATTCGGCTATATGTGACTGACTAGATTATGCAAGTGAAATAAAATGCTTAAAGAATGTCCCGAACTTTGGTGCATCCTGTAAGCTTTCTGATTAGGTGAAATTTTCTCTTTTATTTACATGCAACTGACTAGATTATGTATGAAAAAGAGATATGGAAAAACCTTAGTGCCTCACTTTGTTGGATTATTACTAACTACTCGTGTGATTAAACTGGATATAATCAGGTCTTGGCGTGTTCCTTTGGTACCTTACTTCATAACCACTGATTTCTTAATACAATATAAGAATCTGCCACGTGAGATAGTGGATGGGATCTAAAGCTTTTTTTTTACCTTTGCCTAAATCATTATCCCAGCAGATCATCATTACCTGCTCCTCGTTAGCATTTGGTCATAATTTCGTGATCCATCGAATTAAGCTATTATGCATGAGCAGTTTTTGTGTCGATATGAATTTGTTTAACAAATTATATAGCCTTAACACAGTTAATGTGCAGCTTTAAGCAGTAGAAGCTATACATCACCAGTCATATGTTGCGATTCTGCTAACTGGATAACAAGACGTTGAGAAGAGGCCATCTGCTTTAGGTTGCTTTCAAACTTTAGTTATTTCATGGTTATCGTTTGCCTTTTAGTGCTGCTAATTTCATTTCTTAAATATTTAATCCCTCTAGATTTTTTTTCTTCGACAATGGAGTCCTTTCTTTCCCTAGATGGAAGCAGGAGTTTAAATTAGCTTTTTCTCTCATTTTGTACAGAGCAAAACCATCACGTCATGATACTATGACGCATGGTTTGATAACTTATAAATATGTACAGACAAACTCTATTAGTACTAAATTGCTCTCTTGCTACTGAAGTAAAACTATACGAATAGAGAGCCTTGGCCTGGTGAAGCTACCGCTGTATAAGATGGCCTCCTACTGGCTATGAATTGGCACCACGACATGATTATCGAGTCCCTTGGAACTGCATTCAACATGATTAGCCGTGTCCTGATTAACATGTTGAATTCAGGACAATATTATGTACTTGCGGGGATTGGGCACGATATACAAGAGCTCCACAATAACTTTTGTTTAGTCTCTTAGAATCATATTGGTCAAGGCACTAATTATGCAACTCACTACTGTGTGCAGTATTCCTGGCGAATGTCTTTTCCTTTACATACTGTGATTATTTTCCAGTTTTCATTAGGAGCTCCGTACCTACATATTGTAATCCTTCTGTAACAAAATCAATGATTAAAAGGGCATGTATTATTCTCTAAAAAACAAAAGGTTGATGTGAATTGATAATTAATTTGGCGTTGCATTTGGGTTTTCAGATGTTGCCTTCGAGTTTGGTTGGGCACCATTTCATAGCTATTCGGCATGAATCTGTTAGTTTTAGTGATTATTTGGCCGGAACTCAAGTTTATGTCTTTCATAGTAGTAGGTAATTGTGCAAGAATGAAAAGTGCCACACTAAATAATTTACACAAATTGCAAATATTTTTCGCTGCCAACGAGCATGTCTAGGCTGATTTTTTTGTCCCCCAAGAAATACTATTGTGTCATCTCCTATGTATGCAATGCATAACGAAGTTTTCATCTCACGAGGTTGGTCTTTATTTATTTATGACTTCTAATGACCACGTTATGGTTTTTTTTTGACACCCATGCTATTGGGGTTTGAAATATAAAGTTCTTATCTTACATGACATGTTTGTAATTTACTTCCATCAGAATATTTGCACATGGAACTACCTATCTAAGAATTTTGTTCTAGAAAATGTTTGCCATTCATTATGGTTTGTCTTATGTATATTATTCATATCTTTACTTAAGTTGTCGCTCCCGTAGCAACGCACGGGCATTCAACTAGTAGAGGATTATATGCAGTAGTATCTCGTGAGTTCAACCACGTACAGAACGTGCGTGGGAGTTTCAGTTCAGTGTGTAACGTTGCATCATGTAACCCGACCCCGTCAGTGGCAAAGAAAGATGCCATTGTTCACGAACGCGCCACTAGTAACCACGTTCAGAACAGCTCCAGAAGCATATGTCCTGCAGTCTCGGCACTTGTTCGGCCGGCGGGTGGCAGAGAACCAAAACGGTCAATTCTGCGTGCATGTTCGCGCCGGCTGTTCGAGGCGCTTGTTCCTGACGAACAAGGTAATGGCACGCCGGACGGCGGAGCGGGTCTCTCGCGGTTAGCTAGGTTGCCTTGTCGAGCGGCATAACTAGATTACTCTGGACTCTGGTAGTACCACACGTGCTTGCACAAGCAATGCTTAAAATTATGTCTCTCAAAAAACACAACGATGTGTTATTATATGATGGTTGCTTCTTCATATTTTCACAATTTTTTTATGTTACCATGAACAAAAATATCTTCTCTTACTTTTGAATTTTGGAAAAAAAAAAGAGATAGCAACTCACACTAATATCTCAAAAATATCTTGCCTATTAATACTACACACAATAAAGGCACCTCTTGAGAAAAGGATATCATTCGTAACCTTTTTACTAAAATTTCTCTCTGTTGGCGTAGCAAGCCTCCCTTTGGGTCGTGGTTGTGGTAGCCGCATGACGGGCTATTAGCTCAGTGGTAGAGCGCGTCTCTGATAATTGCGTCTGGGTTGTCCTTGATTACTAAAGAAATTGATATGTTAGTGGCTTCATGCAATCCCAAAACAACTAGTTTGTTAAACAAATTACAAATGTAGATATTCACAAGTCGCATGTGCATATATTCAACCTTTGTAAATGACAGACTGGTTTCACAAATCTTACGGATTTTAAAGACATGAATGCTCCTTCCTCTAGCTGGCTTGTATAGGTGGCCACATGTTGAGATGTACACTAGAGATCAAATGGTAGATTAAGAATGATTTGTTAATAGCTTGTAATAATGCAGTAAATTAAGAAAAATATTTTGTAAATCTCTAAGCCCAAAGCAACTAGTTTGTTAACAAATTACAAATATGTAGATACTCACAAGCCACATGTGCACATACTAAACCTTTGTAAATGACAGACCGGGTTCATAAATCTTACGGATTTTAAAGACATGAATGCACCTTCCTCTAGATGGGTTATTAAGGTGGCCACATGTTGAGATGCACACTAGAGATCAAATGGTAGATTAAGAATGATTTGTTAATAACTTGTAATATGCAGTAAATTTAGAAAAATATTTTGTAAATCTCTATCTAAGGCCTCATGCACATTGTAACTGAGGACCCGTATTCACATACTCAACCTTTGTAATGAGAGACTAAGTTCACAAATTTTGAGGATTCCAAAGACACGAAGGTGCCTTGCTCTATTTAGTTTGTCAATTATTTTTTTGTGTATCTAAATAAAGAGCCTTATGAACATTGGAATTGAACTTTGATAGCTGATATACATGTAACATAAATGAAGTCATTGGTTAAAATTCTTTTTTTGTTGTTGTGCTAGACAATGTTTATTTATAAGGCTCCGAGCCAATGTGAACCTCAAGAAGCATATTTCACATATATATTCTTTCTTCACTACAAACACATCTTGATCTAGGAGTGAGATGAAGGTGCATGCATTTCTCTATCCCTCCTTTCCGCACTATCATGGTATTGAGATCACTCCATTAGCTTTAATATGAACAACATTATATAAGCGGGTGGCTACTAGCCAAGTAATGCCGGAATCATTAAACTTTCTACCAATATTAGTAATTATTTGACTCTAACCTCCTAGTGAGGCCAAGGACGGGATGCTTTTTCCCCATTATCTAAAAAAAATAGTAATTATTGGACCTTCAAGTTTAGTAATTGTTGGCATTTGTCTAATAGAGGGAAAATATAGAACTTGTGCTGTTTTCAAACTTAAAAGAAGGATAATTTAGCGGTGGTTACATATTTATTACTTCAATTCAACATTCATAAAGATGTACTAATATTTTTTTTCGAGAATACGCAGGAGAACTGCACATCATTCTATTAAGAAGGAATAAAAGGTGAGTTTACAAAAGTGCAAAACAACGCGCCACGCTTCTCGCGCTCGCTCACTCGCACGCTATTGTGTATTACATTGCGCGTTACGACTCATTTGGCTAGATATACTACCGCGTGTTCAGTCGTGCTACCATCAGCCGGCCAAGGTTCTTGCCATCTCGGCCTTGATCTTGTCGTCCGTCTCCATGACCGTTGCTGCTTTGTTTTGGAAAACGTGCGCGTTGCGCTCCTTCCATATCATCGATGCTACTAGTATGATCGCCGTGTCCAGTCCTTTGGCCAGCTTGTTCGGCATTACCTTTCGGTGTTGCTCCAAAGATGTAACCTGGAGTTTTTTTTCCTTCTATACTTGTTATTTCTTCTATCAAAATAAATGTATTGCATTGGATCACATAAGAATTGAAATAAAAGGAGCCTGGAAAGTGATCGCTTCATCTTTTATTCACAGATTATACTCGTTTATTATATGCACAGAATACCGAGTAGCACTTGCTTCCTTTTTTCCCCTCTTTTTTTTTCTGATATAAGAATCAATACCATGGTGATAAAAGAACACAAGTGCAAAATGGAATAAGTGATGCTTAAGTGGAAAATTGCTCTCGTGTCAGGATACGGGTGCTGACATCTAGCACCTAGCATGCAACGATGCACTTCATTTGGAAACGAAAGGATATGCTAATGTGGTGAGTCAGGATTGAAATCTCGTGACTGGGGGCTGGTGAGCATCACAAGTTCACAACTCTCCTTCCGTGACGAAACTCGACTGTGGCCTGTGCCGCGATGCAAGTTACTCCCTGATGTTTATCCGCGCCGCCCCTGTGCGCTGCGTTGCTGCCGCTTTCCACAGGAGGAACACAAAAGACTTTGCACCGACGTACTTGTCGAAAGAAGGCCGCCGGCATCGTCGTGTGAGTCGCGGTTTCAATGTGGCAAGTGCACTGGCACATAGACATAGCTGCGGCACCGTTGCCGTGTCTCGGTCTCGCCACTGGGGGATGGGCATGCACACGGCACACCGGTGCCGCGGAGGTGGACGGACGCGTCCATGGCCGTCATGGCATGCGCTTACGGCGACGAGGCAAGTGCGCCGCGGCACAACACCCTCGAAGGTTGCACGATCTGCGCATGAGGAAACGAGGGAGAGACAGGGCAAGCAACGCAGAGCGGCGGCACGGCAGAGGCGGGCCTGACGGAGGAAGACTAGAGCAGCAGAGCCTAGGACAAAAATTTATTCGCACGTACTTGCCGAAAGAAGGCCGCGCTGGCATCGGCGGATCGTGCCTCTGTCGCACGGTGGCAAGTGCACGGACACCAATCTGCAACATCCTTGCCATGTTTCACCACCGGGATGGGCATGCACACCGGCGCCGTGGGGTAAGCTGACGCGAATCCATGGCCGCCTTGTCGTTTTGCTCTGCTTGGTTGGTGGAACTCCGTCACCCGGACGGACCAATGCGCCAGCGCCGCCGCTGATGCCGCGACGCACCAATCGCCGATCCGCCATGATCCTCGCCGCCGTGCGTGCGTCTCCGGCACGATCGACGAACCCAAGGCCCAAATCTCGCCTCCGACGCACCCATCGGCAAAACCAGGCGGATCCGCGCAGAACGTCGGAGCCAACGGATCGCGTGATTCTTGCTTATTCTGCGAGGAGCCGGCGAAACTCTCCTGGACCTTGCGCTTTCCAACGGACAGAAGGCTTTCCGACGGCAGATAGATGCGGGGAGGAGACGGCAAGAGGCGAAGAGCGCCACATCCAAACGAGGAGGGCTTGTTTGTAAAATATTAGGGGGCTTTGTGAAAGAACCTGGATCGCGACTATTAATCGCGATTCAATATGAGGGGCACAATGTATAATATGAGAGGGCAATTTACAAAACACCCCCTAATAATGGATCTCCACCAATAACTGCGATCCATTTCAGGGGTCGATTTGCAAAATAGTGAATCGCGCGATCCGAAATTAGGGGGTGTTCTGTAAATTGCCCTGCGACGGCGGAGGACGCCGCGCTGCCTCCCGTCGGCCGCCATGATCCTCCGCCACCAAACGCACGCATACTCCGTGACCGAGCCGTCTTCAACTGGAGCCTCCCTCGCCTCAACGCCGCCATGGACAGCGTGAAGAAGAGGACAACAGCCATGGAGGCCGCCTCTGCTCTTTCGCCATGCGGAAGCAGAGCTCCGCCCTTGTTCAACATCCGCGAAATAGATCACCCGACAAACTGAAGGAGAGGAGCAGTGATCCTCTGTTCTGGTTCATTCACGACTATGCCCAGTGCAAACAAGAGTCCCCCTCGGTGAAGACTGAAGATTGCAACAACAATGAATAGACTGACCGTCGTCGTGCCGTGCAACAAGAAGACCATCCGCAGGCGAAGTGCAATCGAAGAAGTAGTTGGGCAGGCTGTAGCGGCTTGGCGCGTCTCTGGTTGCCGTTCGACGCAGGTTACGCAGCAAATGGATCGGAACCGAAGACGGTAGCCGGCGCCTGCGCGTGCGGTACGACGGATGGCGCCGGCGCAGTAATGCAATCGCATGCCACAGGCTGAGTCCCCTCCTTGGGTGGAGCCAAGCCAAGGGCAATTCCGTCCTCGTCTCAAGAATCCGTTCATGAGGCACGGGACTGGAGGCGTCCCAAATTTCATCCGACGCGGCAGCATGGAAGGAATGGTCGGGGCTCCAGCCTCCCCGGAAGTCCAAAATTTCGCCGCGGACTCCCCCATCGAATCGCACGATTCCAGCCCGTGCCGCCCTGAACGCATGGGAAAGACAGCTCTTGCGCAGAAGATGGATCAGGACGAAGACGGAACGGTGCTTGCGCGTGCGCGCGGCGCGTCTACGGCCGCGCTCTGGCGAGACAACGACCCCGGGGGTGGTCGCTACGAAAACCGTTGGATCGGTCCTTTGCGGCCACGATCAGCGCCCGTAATGACGAAGGGGCAGCCGGTTCTTCTTCCTCGCCTTGACGAGTTTGGCGGCAGGCCCAAGAAGGCGGCGGCCTACGGAGAGTCTCTTCCCGTCCTCCTACGGCAAAGCTTCCAAGGCACCATAGGGTCAGAGGCAATGGCGATAACGCAGCTGTTGACCGAAATGCCGGATGGCGTGGTGTTTGCAGGGGTCTCCCTTGCGATGTAGAGAGCGTCGACAACTCGACACTGCCGGTTGGGCACTGGAGAGCTCAACAACGGCATGATGCCTCGCCGGACCGGGCCCAGTGATTGCAGGTACCGTGCAGAACCAAAAACCATCTGCAGCCTGAAATTCAGGCGCCTTACTTGTCCAAAAAAAATTAAAAGGCAAATCAGGCGATCGCGTTCCGCTGTGTCCCAAGGATCCTACCAGTGGTGGGGAACTTCTATAAGCAACGTAAAGGCATTGTCAGGTAAAACTCCATCAGATTCTTCAAATGCACACTTGTACTACAGATTTACTTCTGACTAACTTTTGGTCTAGGATGGATGCTAAATATAGCTGCAGTAACAATAGCACATTTAACCTGCACTTGTAAATTGTAATCATTCCATGCCCCTCTACTACGCTGAAAAGGCTTAATCAGCGTAGTAGAGATTTCTGCGAGTACTAGTCTCAACTAGGTGTGCTAGAAGCTCAAGTTTAGCCTAGAAAAGCAGACATCAGATTCAGTGAATGCTTATCTACATGCTTCTATAATAAACAAGTGAACCCCTTTATTCTGTTTCAGAGTATGTTAACTGAAAAAACGACGCCATACCATAATCCAACCTGACGGGGAAATTCAGGACGGAATGCACTGCAAGCAGTTACTTTATAATAATGGGACGTTGAGTCATAACAAATAGATTAGTGCAACTTCTTTCTTGCAATCCTTACAGATATAAATTGGGTTCGTATCACAAAGCGGTGCTGGCAGCAATTCCGTTCTTGTGACTTGGAACCTTTGCTAACCTCTTTTTCTCAACTACTTGTTTTTGCAGGATTGAAATGCTGCTGTTACTGAACAGAAGCAGAGAGAATGCTTATTTGGGGGCAGTCCACCTGTGCGCGTGCGCTTAGTGCTAATCTGAGCTCTTTGTTTTAGTTGTTTGATAGTATCTTGTTTCATTATAGAAGTGATGTCTGAACGTCCTCTGTGTCGGTATTGCTTCATCGTGCATTGGGCTTTGTGGTGATCTTCCATTTCTATCTAGTTGAGTTGTATGGTGCCTGAATTCTGTGTGCGTTACTTAAAGTGGAGAGCAGCGCGCCGACGAATATGGATGGCTCCAGTCGGCGGCACCGGCCGCGAGGCAGACGGGGCTGTCTAGAATAGATAGCGCCTTTCGCGTCTAGATTGCAGTCCTGTGCTCCTGGACGGCCGGAGAAGCTAGCAGATCGGGACGAATGCTGCAGGCCGCTTTCCTTCGTTTGATTGGTGGCAGTGGCACTCTGTCACCAGGACGGACCAATGCGCCGCCGCCGATGCCGCGACGCGTTTTCGCGGTGAGGTCCTCGCCGCCGTGCATCGCCGGCACGACGAACCCAA
Source organism: Eragrostis curvula (assembly GCA_007726485.1). Classification (NCBI taxonomy): domain Eukaryota; kingdom Viridiplantae; phylum Streptophyta; class Magnoliopsida; order Poales; family Poaceae; genus Eragrostis; species Eragrostis curvula. The sequence continues at coordinate 88,977 of RWGY01000026.1, forward strand.
GGCCCCATCTCGGCTTCGACACCCCTATCGGCAACACCAGGCGAAGCCGCGGACCGCGTCGGAGCCAGCGGATCGCGTGATTCCTGCTTGTGCGCTGGGAGCCGGCGAACCTATCCTGGACCTTGCGCTTGCAACTGTCAGAAGGGTCGCCGGCGGCGGATGGATGCGGGGAGGAGACGGCGAGAGGCAAAACGCGCAACATCCGAACGAGGGCTTGTTTGTAAACTAGTAGGGGCTTGATGAAAAATATTGGATCGCGATCCAATATAGGGGGCATATTGTAAAATGTTCGGAAAATACCGGGTCGCGATCCAAAAACAGGGGGGTTTGTGTAAATGCTCCCACGACGGCGGAGGACGCCGCGCTGCCGCCGTCGGCCGCCGCGCACCTCCATGATCCTCCGCCACCGAGGCATCTTCAGCTAGATCCGCCCTCTCCTCAACGCCGCCATGGACGACGTGAAGAAGAGGACAACTGCCATGGAGGCCGCCTCTGCTCTATCGCCATGCGGAAGCACAGCTCCGCCCTTGTTCAACATCCGCGTAATAGATCACCCGACAAAACTGAAGCGGAGCGGACAGACAATTCGGCCGGAGAAACACCCGTGGCAAAATCCGTCAGATCAGACAAAAGATCACCGGCTCATACGACTGAAACACATTTGTTGCCTCGAAAAAATGTGTTTTCAGTCTGCTTTGATTTCTGTCAGTGCAGTGCAAAGAAAGAAAATGGAAGAATTGCAACGAACGAACTGAGCACATTTGAATCACTGGCTCACTGCCTTTACGAAACTGAACATTTAGCACGGAACCTGTCAGGGAAGGAGAGGGCCAGCCATATATCCTCTGCTCTGGTTCATTCACGACCATGGCCAGTGCAAACAAGAGTCCTAGCTGAAGACTGAAGATTGCAACAACAATGAATCGACTGACCGTCGTCATGCCGTGCTGGCTACCGCTTCAACCATCTAGAAGTCCACCGCATGCACCATCCGCAGGCGAAATGACCAGAAGAAATCTGAACTTGTTATGCTAGATGTTCATGTTAGGAAGCAGACATCAGAGTATGGCGGCATTCACCGGCTCGGCCGAGTCTGACCATGCATCTACAGTGGAGCCCGAGGACGACGAATGGGCATGGTCAGCGCACGAAGTAAACGGTGGATCGGACAGAGAGAAGAACCGAAAAGAACACGAAATAAATAGGCCAGTAGAAAGCCGAAAGTTGATGAAATAGTCAATAGCATTGGCCGAACGAACAAAATGCAGCCCAACTAAGAACGCCGCGCGCGGCAGTGAGCTGTGAGCAAATTTAGCGTGTGCTTAGCCACACCGCGACAATGTCAAGGTCTCAAGGAGATCCTGTTAGTACAAAACAAGGTCCATCTCTCTCGTGGCTATTGTCAAGCTAGGTAATTGATTTCCCTTGTTCATCTAGAAAATAAGCACGAAACTACAAGCATTCCAGCGAGTATTACCGCATTCACCGGCTTGCAAAACTTTGACGATGCGTCCGAAGCAGCAGCTGCAGAGCGTGGCGTTTCGAACTGATTCCCATCCTTGAGCAGAACCTGAGCAGTCGTCCGGCTCCGGTGAGGTTGGCGAGAATGGCCGGGAAGGGGCCGGCGATGAAGGTGACGAGGAAGGCGCAAACGGTCGCGTGAGAGGCGGGCGAGGGTGCGTGGGCTGACGAGTGACGGGACAACGGTGCCGGAGTTGGAGCCACAACTGAAACGCAATTTCAGTTTCAGAATGCGAGCCAGCTCTATCAGGACGGTCGGACAGCTCTGGGCTAAGAACTCCAACTCTTGGCTTTCAAGCACCAACATCGTCGTCGAAGAGCGGAGGAGGAACTCAAAGCACGCCTCCTTAAGCCTATCACAACAATGCAGCTCTGCTAGCGCCAGAACAGTTGTTACAGACGCCGCAGTCACACGGTTACACAGCCTGTCTTCGCACATCAGCTTCAGCCGTTGCAGTCCATACCTATCCGCCGCAACGAGCAAATGTTGGGCAATCGCAGGCTCATCACCTTCCTCCTGCAAATGCTCTGGCCATGCGTCCGTGTACATGAAGGTAAGCAGCGCGTCAAACACCCGTGGCTCCATGTCATGGACGCGTATCACCTTTGTGGTGTCCGGCACCTTCATCGAACCGAAGAGTTGCGCCATGAACACCGGCGACCGCGCGGCGAGCACCAGCCGGTGGGCCGGAAACCTCTCGCCGCCGACTTCAATCTCAACGTCGGCGTCCTCCTTGCTCGCCAGGAGGTGGCCGAGATGCTGGTGCAGATCAGGTGGCGGCACTGTCACGTACGGCGCTTCCCGGATGATAAGCACATGCACTCTGATGGCGAAGGAGTCGTCCTTTAGAAACTCGGACGTCTCCAGCTCCTCCCTTTTGATGAACTTCTCGTACCCGACGAAGGCCCTTACGGAGAAGTTGTTGACGTTGATCGCGCATGTCTTCTTCGCCGGTGTCCCGTCTCGGTTGAGCAAAGTGAATGCCACCTCCGCCATGACGGGCTCTTCCGTGATGTCATCGAGAACGAGATAGATGGAGATGAACTCCGTGTTCTCCGGGTAGTGCGGACTCCCCATGGGTCGGTAACTGACATGCCATGAGTGGCCTCCTGCACGGAACGGGCTTGAACTGAAGACCGGCCGATCGCCGTGGGAGTTCAAGGTCTTGGAGTACCCGTCAATCTTGATGACGTGATAGCATCTCACTTTGGCGATGGTGGTGGCAGAGCGCGACGGCTCCATCGCCGTGCTGGTGTCCGAGCGTGGTGGCTAATCTCGAACGACGGTCTGCCTTTCTTCAGAATATATAGTACCGGGTGGCTGCACTGTACGCGTGCGTCTCCGACTCCGATTGTGGCGGCTAAAGTTTGTGACGTTGTGTCATTCATCGATAAAACTACGAATCGGAATAGAGGCTTGCCTGCCCCGGCAGCCCGGCGCCCGGGCCGCCAATCGGCGGCTGCCGCAGCTCAACTCTACGCCGAGCACGGGCGCCGCGGGCTGTGTCCTTCACGCACGCGCGCTGCTCCATGCGCCGCCGCGAGTCGTAGCTCTGCTCGTCGGCAAGTTCGGCAGCGCCTCGCACTGCGGCTCCCTCCGCTCCCCGTGCCACACGCTGGCGTGCCCGGCTGACGTCTCCCTCCGGACGGCGTCGCTCATATTACCGGGCGGCTGACCCGTTTGGTTTTGGGATTCGGAATCGGCAAAATTACATGGCTTAAATGCCAAATGTCCCGACCAAACCGTTCGTTCTCCTGAATCACGTCGAACCAGCCGACCACTCCCCCTGATAGCACTCGAGAGTCGAGACCATGGCGCTCTACCGCCGTCGAGCTGACCGTGGCGTGGAGCTGCGGAGAAGCGCACGAGCATCCAGGCTTTCCCGCTGGAGAGCACGGCTGCCGCTGGTCGACGACTCCGCGCCGACAGCTCGTCCAGTATGCGGCGGGCGTTCGCGATGAGCGGCGCCATCCTGCGCCGCAAGCCCTGGAGGTACTCCGGACCCGAGTCGAGGTCGACGGAGAAGAGCGCGCCCGACAGCATGTTCATGGCCGCCGTGAACACCGGGTCCTGCACGGTGACGGGCTCGCCGGCTGCCGCCTTCGCCGCGACGTGGCGCACCAGCTCCGCCGCCTTCTCCTCCCTGAGCCGCGCCGGCGCGAACAGCTCGGTGGCGCAGAGCCTCCGCAGGGCGCGTCACCGCACGTGCGGTGGGCCGGCGATGATGGAGTTGGCGAGGTGCCCGTTGCCACCCCGCCATGGCGGCGCGACGTTGCGTTTCTGGTCTATCTCGTGCGCGGCGTCGCTCGAAGAGACCACGACGGCGCGGACGACGCCGAGGCGCACGGACATGAGCGGCCCATGCTGCTGGGCTAGGCGGGCCAGGGAACGGTTCGGGCTGCCCCGCCCGATGTCGAGCCAGGAGGTTGCCGATGAGCTGCAGCGGCAAGGGGCCCGGAGGGAGGCGGCGGCGAGTGGTCGTCCGCGCCGTGGTCGTCGTCGACCAGCGGCTTCATGTCCTCCGCGCCTCCGCATTCCCGACTCCGCTCGCCAAGTTCGGCCGCGGCTCCCAAATCCGCTGGCCGTCGCGCCTCGAGTCCCTCGACCAGCAAAGAAACGCACCGCTTCCGCTCGCCGCCGCGGCCGGCAGCTGGCAGAGTTCGCCTCCCTCAAGCGGTTACGCGAACAGCTGTGCAAGCGATCGACGACGTCGCGGACGACGGGACGCCTATAAAAGCAACCGACTCGCGGTGGTGCGGACAACAGAAACCTCTTTTGATCGCGCCCCAGCAAACCCCCTCTCCCTCGTCGTCCTCCTCCCAGCTGTCAACCTAACCGCCCGCCGCCATGAACCCCGCCCGGCCGCCGCCGTTCTTCCTCGGGCTGGGGAAGGGCGCCGCGCCTTCCTCTCGCCCGAGGACGACGGTGCTCCGGATGCCGCCGCCGCCGCCCGCCGCGCCGCTGCGCGTCACCTGCGTTGCGCCACCGGAGCCGGTGGTGAGCGCGCTCGCCCTCGGCGCTCGCCGCGGCGGGTGGGGCGACGACGACCACGCCGCGCTGCGCCGAGTCCCGCCACCGGAGCCGGTGGTGAGCGCGCTCGCACTGGGCGCGCGCCGCGGCGGGAACGGGGATGCGCTGGTGCTCGCCTTGGGCCCGCCGCTCGTCGTTGCCTTGGGCGCGCCTGGCGCGGGGGAGGAGGAGAAGGACTTCGCCCTGCCAGCCACGCCCAAGGCCTCCGCCCCTGCTTCAGCCACCCCGTCGCTGCCGAAGCCCATCCCCGCCTCCCCAGCATCGCCGCCGAAGCCCGTCCCCGCCGCTCCCGCGTCGCCGCCGAAGCCCGTCCCCGCCTCCCCAGCATCGCCGCCGAAGCCCGTCCCCGCCGCTCCCGCGTCGCCGCCGAAGGACTCCACCTCCTCTCCATCCGACCCACCGTCGCCGAACGACGACCTCGCCGCGCTCATGGCCTCGGCCGCGGCAGGTACAGCGTCGGCTGCGGCGAACGGCGTCGCCACTTAGGCTGGCACGGCCCGGGCTGCCGCGAATGGCCCAAAGAGGAGGGGCCCCGGTGACTACCTGAACAGTTTCGCAATTCGTTACTTCGTTGTTTGATCGGACAAAAATCTTTTGCTGTTAGATTACGCTTCGTTTGGTATAGTTAGCTGGGAACCTTGAAATTTTGATGGATTTTGTCGGACAGAGCACATTGTCCGAAGAAAATTTGATTCATCAATCGACGGATTTTGATCGAGTCATGTCATGTATTTTCATGGAGTTTCGTTCCCTTTTTTCTTCCATATTTACTGGCACATTTTGATTCAGTTGACGTGTCGACCGCCGTTCGATTGTGACACAAAACGTGTGTCCTGATCTGTGTTGTCGGGCCCGCCGAATAGTAGTTTCGGATTTGTCAAAAACCATTATCTGGTCAGCTCGAGGGAGGGAGAGAGATTCGCCGTGGAGCAGCCGTCCAACGCCGCCGCGCGCGCGCGCCGAGGCGGTTGTGTGCTACGCTGTGGTCGAGGACCTCCAAACTACTCGCTGGGGGCGGCGCCCTTGCGGCCGCCGCCGTGCGGTGAAGATTCTGCCCCAAATCTACCACACCGTCGCGGAGGATTACGCCGTGCTCATGGAGCTTCTGTTTGAGTCTGCTACGGTGAGCTTTGCTCATGTGCTTGTCTCTGATTTGTGTTGGATGCACTCGTTTCCCCATCTTCCCCGATTCCTCCCATTCTGTTCTATTCTGATTTCCCCATCTTCCCCGATTCCTTACCAGGGAGGCTAGGGATTTGATGGCGACTACAGAGTAACCGAGGCTTATGGGATTCATCCACTCCCCTTCGACGGCCAGGTAGATCTTCGCACCGTTTTCCTCCTCCTAGCTTGCGAGATTGGTTGTTTGCCACCATACGAACCATACACAGATACACTCACGAGCGTGGAATTATTTGTTTGTTGTTTAGGACCAATCGGGTTCTTCACACATGAATTCTGTGGGAATAGGTGAAGTCGATCTTGGGAGAGGTGTTTGTCCCCCTCTGTAGTGCACGTAGGAATAAATTGGATTTGGCCTTGTGAAATGGACTGTGAGCTTTGATAGCATTATGTGTGATACATATGAATTTTGATTGCCTTCAAATTTCCTGAATCATGTTTGGGTTCAATTGGAACTGATGCAAAATATACCATGGTTTATGTATCCAAAGAGAATGGATTTTCTGTATGAATTTCGAAATTGTTTTTGGTAGTGAGTTCTTGGGATTTTACTTTGCCTAATCGTAGAACAACAAATGCGTATGCTATGCTCCCTAATGTGTAGAAATGGATTAAGTGAACACTTTGTTACATGTGCATCGTATTTTTTTATATATATATTTTGGATGCAGAACAAGCTTACTTTTGTTCAATAATCTTAATACAAGAAATTGCTTCTGTGTTTTAAAATGAAACCTGATAATCAGTAAGAGTACCTTTTCTACTGAAAACTAGATGGACATCTGCAATAAAAAATTACAATAGAGTTTGCACTAACTGGACCCATAATATTTGTCTGTGAAATTTGAAAACACTAGATCTGTTGTAACATACTTATTGAGACAAGTACCTTTTCTGCATATTGATCCATAGAGTTGTTGGAACATACTTATTATTGTTATGACAAGTACCCTTTCTGCATATTGGTTCATAGATCTGTCACTTTACCTTTAGTTGGGTACAAATACTTGGCCATCTATATAGAGTAAGACCATCGCATGCCATTTCCTTGATTGAAATAAAAAGAGAGTATGATTTCATCAAGTTCCTCTTGTGCAATAGGAAGTACTACCACCTGAATATAATCCGAGAAGGTTTAAAATGAGATGCGAAGGAGCAGTAATGTTAGTATACTGGAAATTTGGTCTATAAGATTGCTTATTATTTGATGGATTCACATGATGGTAGCTTATTTCATTTTTCTCATCAATATAGCTTTTGCACTTCAGATAGGAAAAGTTCCACTGGAATTTGATTGTATGTAACTTTCCTTGATGTGCAAACAGACGCAACAAGATGGCTGGGTGGCATTCCTTCTCTTCTGGCCTGTTCGAGGTGGCCCTCTCTTCATGAGGGAATATAAGATTCTTCAGCATTTTACATATTGATCATACATTGGTACAGTATCCTGGTGATTTATCCTCTACACTGAATATTTATTTGCCCTGTTTTCTCGTATCTGCTGTCAAATTGACTTTTCAGGGCCTACATTTCTGCTTCCTCATTAGTCACAGCTATATTTTTGTTACACTATGTTCCTGATAATATATGAGCAGATGGTGACCAATTCTGGATTACTGACTGCTCCTAGCTCACATAGCTTTTGGGTGTGTTGTTTCTCTGTTCGGCACATAAAGATGTTTTATTGTGTCATTGACCATCCTGGTATTAGAATGATGGAGCAACATGTAAGATAATGTGGCTTGGTCTGACGGTCTGTTTAATTGCATACTAGACATGGGTGATAGTTTTTTGCAGCACTGACTGCTATCGCAGTGATGCTGAAGATTCAGTTAATGCCCCTTTTAAAACCCAACTTAGGTCATGGTTTCTATTGTGCTATCAAGTATTACAAGTAGAAGATATACTTCATAATATAATGTTAGGCAGCAAAAATCCAATGTATGATCTGTGTCTTCGATAAATATGTCTTCCTAAATTATATATAAAGAGAGAGTTAATTATATAGATATAGAGTTAATTTGTGTTTTATGCATCCGGATTTCAACATCAGCAACACTTTTCCCTTGGTTCTGGTGCTTCTCCTGAAAAATTGTAAACAGAAGTGAACCAACCATGAAAACATCAGAGAATTGTAATAATCTATGCTTCACTTTATGCCCGGTTCCGAATTGTTGTGCCTACACAGATTTTTTCCTAGATGGGGTGATGAATTGCGTGTTTTCTGATTTGGACCCATGTGTAGATGCTTGAAAATTGGTCCCATTATTTACTGAAGAAATATTTGAGTCATGAGTTCAGGACCCAAATACATGATCGGTCCTTATGAGGAGAATACACATAGATTGTCAACAACTTTAATAGAGATCCCATGGTTCCAGAGTCACATAATCATCATGTTCATAGTTGCCTTGTCAGATTTGGGATGCCATACCTTTTGATGCATTTAATAACTCTTTGTGTTCATTAGTAGATAAATGTCATTTAGGAGTTTCAGCTATGGCTTATATTCTCTATGTTAGGGTATGATCACATCGGATGCTTAAAAAGCAGTGGTTACAAGGTGATTCTATTTGGTTCATACATTGATATTTTCTAGACCTTCCAATTAATTACATGCCAATGTCGTAACCATCGAGAGAACGATTGTGGAGTGTCTCAAGTTTTTTCCCCCCATGTTCTGAATGTAAAATTTTCTTGCTGGTTGGCTCTCAATGTGCAATTTGCAACTGTATTGAGGAATAGTCTATTCGGTTCAGGTAGAGTTAAAATTACTTGGCCGATGGTCACACTTGACTTGCATACTCATGCTTTTCTGTGTTCACGTGAACCAACTTGCTTGACTTTTTCCCCGTGCACCAGTTCTGTGAAAAAAAATTGATAGGAAGTTTAACACGCCTCGTTCTCTGGTCAGCAGTTGCAGCTTATGAGTGTGCCACGATGTTCATACTAAGATCTGGTTGCTACCTAGCTCACAGGCAAAATATTTATCGTATATACATTTATAAATGTTCATTTTTAGTCACAAAACTAATTCGAAGCTCCAGTAGGACCACAAAAGTTTCCCCCTAATATTATCAGTGAGTCACATGTCCCTGAAATTAAAGGGATCGAGTGTTGCCAATATTGCAGGCTTCCATTACATTTTTGTGGTGACATTCAATATGTTGTTGTTGCTTCCATTACATTCAATATGCCAATATTGCTTTGGTCAGGTAATTTCAGTATTCCTTGTCATTTTGTGGTGACATTGCTAATCCGTATGCAAAAAATTCAGCTACTTTAACAATAACGACACATATATCATTTATGTATGTCACTCATGATTGTTTGGTTTTTTTTCGCTGAAGTAATAGCTTGCCTTGCTTACTCTGCACCTCGCCTTTATTTTTGCCTTGTGCTGGTCTTGATGGATAGCAGATGACAAGCATACAACCGTGGAGCAGTAAGGCCGCTGACTCTGTTACCCTTGATTTTGGCAGGAAAAAAATGTCAGACAGTATGCTATGAAAGGTAGAGAACTAGAGATCAAAAGTTCAGCTCATACGCCCTACTGCACTTGGCTCATCAGTTTTGCAGCAATCGGTAAGTTTCATGACTTCTGCAATAATTGCTATATATTTTTGCGGCATCTGAGTTTCAGGCATCGAAAATGAGATATTTATTTGGTCTGCCCATTGTTTCTTTCATTACCATTTTCAGATTATGCACCTTTGAAAATTGGTAGAAATCAAAATGTTAGACACTATTCCGTGGATGTCATTATAGCTTGGTATCGTTTTGTCTGGTATTTTTTTTTCTTTGGCATGTTATTAATACTTGAGCACAGAATTAAGCTGTTCTCAACTTCCATTCCTGCAGTGCAAGAATGTGATAGCAACCTTTGGAAGGCTGATAACAAAGGTCATCAAATGTTGTCTATATATCTTATCGGTGGAGAAGGAATGACGTCATTCAAAAGTTCTGCTAGCAGTACCCTCCGACCAACAGAAAATTGAGTCATGTCCCGGTCTCATTGCCCTGTGGGGGATCCCGAGGCAGGCTGTGCTGTAGTGTGTGCCATTGCCTTTTTTTTTTTAAGATACAACCTCCTTGATGCTTTGAAGCCTTCATGTTTGCAACAATCCCTATCCCTCGATCACTTATTTTGATCGTTTGACGTCATGCTCAGCTTTTGGCAAATTGTTGAATGTTGCAGCTTGTATGAATTGGTGCTTTGTGAATTGGACTTTCCAATCACTTATGACATTTTTGTTTGATATACGGCTTCAAAGCGGCACTTCAATGAGCGGCACACTAGTACTAGTGTAATCTCTTGCTTGACGCTACGCGCTGCACCCTTCCGTTGGAATAACGAAGCGCGCGGGCTGACGATTATGGGCCGGAGTATGTGGCTGGGGTTTTGTCACTGGCCCGCGAAGCCGTTCTTCCTTTTTATCAGGGTCCACAAGGCCTCATGCCAAACCTGAAGCAGATCGGTTTGGCGAGGCGGGACAGGGCTTTCCTCGCCTCTCACGAATTGGCAATCCGAGTCGGATATGTACACGAAGCCTTGTGTTGCAAAACAGCCCTGCCGGCGGCGAGCGAAACAGATCGATCCCCTGGAATCGTCTGCCCCACCTACGCACATATGTCGTCGTTCGAAGGAGACGCATGCAACAATACTGAGGAAGAGGAAGCCTACCACGTCCTCAAGATTGATGGGTATTCAAGCGCCATCGACACCAAGGGCGACATGCTATGCATCGTCTCACGCGTGTTTCCTGCGGGAGGCCATAACTGGCAAATCAACTGCTACCCCATGGGAGCACATGGTTCTGAAAACATGGATTTCATCGCGCTTTTCGTCGTTCGCCGTGACACCGATGCCGTCGATGATGATGCCGTGGTTGCGGCGGTCACCTTCAGTTTGCTCGACCGAGACGGGAAGCCCGTGCCTGCCTATAGCCGTATCTTGGGCAAGAAGAACTTCTTAAAACGTCAAGGTTTTGGGTACTACGACTTCATAAAAAGGAAAGATTTGGAACAACCGTCATCAAAGCTTTTTATCAAGGATGATTGCATTGCTGTTAGGGTGGATGTGCGTGTTTTCAAAGAAGCACCACCTATGATGTTGGTTCCCCCGTCTGATTTGCATTGCGATCTCGGTGATCTCCTAACCAAGGGTACTGGCACCGATGTTGAGATTCGAGTTCGCGGGGAGAAGTTCGTTGCGCACCGGCTCTTGCTTGCGGCAAGATCGCCGGTCTTCAAGGAACAACTCTTGATCACCAATGTCGTGGAAATAGAAGATGTGGAGCCGCAGGTCTTCAAGTCTCTCGTCGAGTTCATATACACAGACGCATGTCCGGCGAGCGATGATGAGTTTGCGATGGCTCAAAGTTTGCTTGTAGCTGCAGACAAGTACAAAATACAAAGACTAAAGCTCATATGTGAAGATATCTTGCTGCGCAGCTACATCGACACAACCTCCGTGTCAAATCTCTTGGCCCTAGCGGAGAAACACAACTGCCCTGCTCTGAAAGAGGCATGCTTCGACTTCCTTGGCTCCAAGGAGGGTCTTTTTGCGGCCATCGAAACAAGAGAGTACGAGCAGCTAGCTCGGAGCTGCCCTGCCATGACCACGGAGCTAATTTACAATGTTCTCAATAGGGAAAAGGCAAACACTGATGGTTGGAGTCAAGAGGTGCAAGTTAGTGTCATAAAGGCGTAACATGTACTCCCTTCGTTTTTAAATTGTTGTCATCATTGACTTTTTTATTTACGTTTGACTGTTCGTCTTATTCAAAATAGTTGTTCGAATATGCAAAATTATAAGTTAGGTTCAAACTTACTTTGAAGATAAAACAAATCATCACAAAATATATGATATTTTTAAAACTTTTTTGAATAAGACGAATGGTTAAAGATAGCAAAAAAAAGTCAATGGCGACAATAATTTAAAAACGGAGGTAGTACTAGTTAGTTGACCGACGGCATTAACCTGGCGGCTACGGTGGACACCGCGCGGCGTCTGCTGCGGGTCCCGGGGACGCGGTGGCGCGTCGGCAGACAGCCTCGTATCCACCGGCCGGCGCACCTCAATCAGGCTCAGCCACAATGACTCGCCGTGGCGCGCTGTTACTCCTCGGCCGCGGCCACTACGCCTTCGACATCTTCGCGCCCCTCGCCGCCGCCGCCAGACCCTCCGCCAAGGTCCGCCTGACAGAAGGCGCATCCCTCAACTACAACGGCCAGTTCGCGCCGCGCCCTCCTCGGAGTCCCTCCTCTTCGTCTCCGAGCGTAACGGTACCCTCAACCTCTACACGTCCCCCGTTTCCGTGGGACTTCATCCCTGACGGCACGCACCTCGTCTACGTCTTCACAGACGTGTCCGCGCGCCGGTGCTGGGCCGCCGTGAACGCCACACACCTCGCATATCCGGAAGCACGCGACCGCTCACCCCGCACGGCGTCGCCGACTTTTCTCGGCCCCGCCCTGTCGCGGTCCGGGGAGTGGACGACCGGCGAGGACCTCGAAAACGACATCTACGCGTCCCTGTCCTCCGACGGGTCACGGCGGACGCTGGCCATCCGGGACGGCGGCTGGCCGTGCTGGGCCGACGAGACCACCATCTTCTTCCACCGCCGGGACAGCGAGTGACGGCTGGTACGGCGTGTACCGCGCCAAGGTCTCCGTCACAGACGCCGAGGTGTCGGGCTTCCACGCGTTCACCCTGGCCGGGGCTGGTGGCAGTGGCGACCAGGCGGCCGGCCCGGCTCGGACTACCGCCACATCGAGGTCATCGACGTGAGCAGCAGCCGTGACATTTTGGAGTATTTTGACATTGAAATACTGCATTAGGCTCGTGTTCCAGGAGAAGATAGAAGGAGATGAACTCGGCGTTCTCCAGGCGGTTCGTTCACGATATAAATCTCGGAAAATGTCGTTTGTCTCACAAAAACTCAGATTTTTTTTTATTTTTTTTTTGCTCGTGTCACTTGCTGCTTGTGCATGTATACAAGAAACTCGTGTCACATAAAGAGTACTCGTCTTGCCTGGCTAGGATCGATAGCGGAAATCATGATCAGGCGAGAGCGTCGCGCCGTCGCCACGGCTCCTCATACTTGATTGCCAATTCACCGGATCGGACGAGTTTGGCCATGCGTACAGTGGAGCCTGAGGACGACGAGTGGGCAGGGGCAGCAGGGCACAAAGTAAACGATGGATCCGCCAGAGAGAAAGAACGGAAATGGACACGAAGAAACAGGCCAGTGGAAAGCCGAAATTTGATGAAACAGTCAGTAGCATGGGCCAAACGAAGAAAATGCAGCCCAACTAAGAACGCACTGTCGGCAGTGAACAAATATAGCGTGTGCTTAGTCACGCCAAGTAGCCAACAAATCTTGTTATGTTAGTACAAAACAAGGTCAACCTCTCTCGTGTCTATTTTCATGCTTAGGTAATTGATTACCATTGGTCATCTAGAAAACAAGCACGAGACTACAAGCATTCCAGCGAGTATTACTGCGTTCACCGGCTTGGCAAACTTGGACGGTGCGTCTGCGGCAGAGCCTGAGGATGAAGAGGCACCATCAGAGCTTGGCGCGTCGAACCGATTCCCATCCGACAAAACACACGAACCTTTGAGCAGAACCTGAGCAGTCGTCCGGCTCCGATGAGGTTGGGGAAAATGGCCGGGAAGGGGACGGCGATGAAGGCGACGAGGAAGACGCAGCCGGTCACGCGAAAGGCAGGCGAGGGTGCGTGGGCCGACGAGTGACGGAACGACGGCGCCGGAGTTGGAGCCACAACTGAAACGCAGTTTCAGTTTCAAAATGTGAGCTACCTCTCTCAGGACGGTCGGACAGCTCTGGGCTAAGAACTCCAGCTCTTGGCTACCAATTAGCATCGTCGTCGTCGAAGAGCGGAGGAGGAACTCAAAGCACGCCTGCTTAAGCCTATCACAACAATGCAGCTCTGCTAGCGCCAGAACGGTTGCTACAGACGCCGTACTCACACGACTGCAGAGCCTGTCTTCGCACATCACCTTCAGCCGCTGGAGTCCGTACCTATCTGCCGCAACAAGCAAATGTTGAGTCATTGCAGGCTCGTCATCTTCCTCCTTCAAATGCTCTGGCCACGCGTCCGTGTACATGAAGGCAAGCAGAGCGTCGAACACACGCGCTTCCATGTCATGGACACGTATCACCTTTGTGGTGTCCGGCACCTTCATCGGACCGAATAGTTGCGCCATGAAGACCGGCGACCGTGCGGCGATCACCAACCGGTGGGCCGGAAACCTCTCGCCGCCGACTTCGATCTCAACGTCGGCGTCCTCCTTGCTCGTCAGGAGGTGGCCGAGATGCTGGTGCAGATCAGGTGGCGGTACCGTCACGTACGGCGCTTCCTTGATGATATGCACGTGCACTCTGATGGCGAAACAGTCGTCGTTTAGGAACTCGGACTTCTCCAGCTCCTCCCTTTTGATGAACTTCTCGTATCCGACGAAGGGCTTTACGGAGAAGTTGTTGACGTTGGTCGTCCATGACTCCCTCGCCGGTGTCCCGTCTCGGTTGAGCAGAGTGAAGGACGCCTCCGCCTTGACGGGTTCGTTCACGATATCATCCAGGAGGAGATAGAAGGAGATGAACTCGGTGTTCTCCGGGTGGTTCGGGCTTCCCATGGGTCGGTAACTGACACGCCACGTACGACCTCCGGCACGAAACGGGCTTGAACTGAAGGCCGGGCGATCGCCGTGGGAGTTCAAGGTCCGGGAGTAGCCGTCGATTTTCATGACGTGGTAGCATCGCACCTTGGCGATGGTGGTGCCGGAGCGCGACGGCTCGACCGCCATGCCTAATCTTCTTTATATCGTTTCAGAGAAGAGACGCTGGTGTTGTGAGCGTCGATCGGACGATTGATTCCAGGGGACCGGTTTCTTCGTTCGTAGCAGAACCTTTTTGTAGGGCGGCTGGCTTGTCTACAAAGAGAAGGGAGGTCGATACGCTTTCCTGTACGCATACGTCTCCGACTACGGTTCGGAATCGGAGAACAGGCCCAAACCCCTCTTTAGTTACGTTGAACCAGCTCAACTTTAGCCCAAAGCACATCTACTATGGAGCTAACGGCACCGCGGAGAAACGCACGGATGCTGCAGCTCAACTATTCGCCGAGCACGGGCGCCGCGGGTCTTGTTCTCCGCGCGCACGCTGCTAGTCTGGGGTCATCGCCAACTGCGGCAGCACATGTGTCGAGCGGGCTTAGGACGGACATCGCCACCATCTCGGGGGCAAGTCGTGGGGCCTCCTGGCGCTGGTCACCGCCACGGCGTGCACGGGCAAGATCGGCGGCGGCACGGTGCTGGCGTCGCTGGGCATGCGCGTCCCGGTGCGCCTGGCGCTGGCGCTGGGCCTGCTGATGAACACCAAGGGCCTGGTCGAGCTCATCGTGCTCAACATCGTCGGCCGCGACCGCAAGGTGCTCAACGAGGAGGCGTTCGCCATCCTGGTGCTCATGACTACCCCCGCGGCGACGACCGTGTACCGTCTCGCCCGGCGCGGCGCGTCGTACGAGCACCGCACCGTGGAGCGCGCCGACGCCGACACGGAGCTGCGGGTGCTCGGCTGCTTCCACGCCAGCCACGGCATCCCCACGCTGATCAACCTCGTGGCGTAGGAAGCTCACCATGGACGCCATGCACCTCGTCGAGCTCTCCGAGCTCAGGCTCCTCGGCCATGGTGCAGCGCGCGCGCCGCAACCAACGGGCTGCCATTCTACAGAACCGGCCTCCCGGCGGCCCATGACGGCCGGTGGTGAGCGTCCCCGTGCAAATCCTTCCTCCTCCACCCCCCGTCCTCCTTCCTCTCCCGCAAACCGTAGTATCCAGCTGTCAAACCGCTAGCCATGATCCCCCCACACCGCCTCGCGTAATGCTCCCTCCGCTCCCTCCCCGTGCCACACGCTGGCGTGCCCGGCTCAGCCGGCTGACGTCTCCCTCGGACGACGTCGGTACGGAGCGGAGCCCTATAAAAGCAGCAGCATCCCCATTCCCCAACAGAAAACGCAACCGCAACACCTAGCCGTTCTTCCCTCACCTGCAAACCCTCTCCTCTTCCTCCTCACCCCCCGCCGATCTTCCTCGCCAGGAAACGGTTTCCGGCAAGCAACCACCCGCCATGATCCCCACGCCCCGCTCAGCTTCCTCTCGGCCGAGGGCGACGGTGCTGCGGATGCCGCTCCAGGTGCCCCCACCAGGGCCGTTGAGCGGGCTCGCCCTGCCCGCGCCCGGAGAGGAGGAGGAGGAGCGCCTCCGCGCGGCGCTCGTCCTCGGCAGGGATGAGGAGGCGTTCGGCGACGGGGAGAAGTTCCAGGAGGAGAACGTGGCGGAGCCGCTCGGCGTCACGCGCGCCGCCCACTTGCCGTCGCCAGTGGAGGCGCAGGAGGACCCTGCCACTTGGCACGGTGAGTGGTGGGCGGCCGTCGAGGCCGGCGTTCTGGAGGCTGCGGTGGACACCGCGCGGGCTGCGGCGGTTGGAGCGGGTTCCGGTGACGAGGACGAGGAGGAGGACGACGTGCGTGGCTCGGTTGTCAACGGCGGCGAGGAGGAGGACGACGTGCGGGCCTCGGGCGTCCACCGCAAGGGGGAGGACGTCGCCGCGCACGTGGCGTCGGTTGCGGCGGACACCACCCGGACAGAGGAGGACGACGTGCGCAGCTCGGGCCTCCACGGCGACGAGGAGGAGGACGTCGCCGCGCACGTGGCGTCGGTTGCGGCGGACACCATCGGGACTGCGGCGGGCGAGGCGTCGGCTGCGGCGCACACGGCCGGTGCTGCGGCGAACATTCCGAAGGTGCGGGCGCCGATGACGACGAGTCGGCCGACTGCGCGTCATGAGTAGATTACGAGTTCAATTTCGGGCACCTAGCCGTTTCAACAGTTTGATCGAAGTTCCAAGTTGTTTTGATGAAAGGAACAGAGTCTGAAACATTTTGTCGTCGGATTTGTCTGTTTTAGCAGTAGGTGGCTGTTAGACGAAAACCTCATAATAATCAGAAATTTGGATTTGAGGAATTTTGGTTCCCTCGGGTGTAGGGCCGTCCGATTCCTGTCGCGTGGCCCTCGCCCCCTCCTGTCCGTCCGATTTCTTATGCATTCTCTGTCACTTCACCAACTCTGTGCGTTTTGCTCGTTCCTCTTTAGCTAGGGTTACAGACGTCCTCAGGCTCTCAGGTAAATGACGATTTCAAGCGATTTCTACCGTTCCCCATGCATAATTTGTTCCAGCTCCCATCTGCTGTTATTCTGTTTTTTTCAATCATGTTTGTGTGGTTATTAGTTCCATTGAATGGCGCCGAATTCGATTGTTATGGTTAATTCGTTATAATTTCCGATGGATTTTGACAGGGCTTTGTATATCCATGTCAAGTTGCTAATATCTGTACCTGGATCTTGCATGAGTTATTCCAATTGCTGGAATTTTTGTAGTCTCTTGAGCACATGTGTGTTCCATTGGTGCTCTGTTTCAGGTTTCAGTCCGAGATGGTTGCCTCTTCTTAACGGTTGAGAATGATATGTCGCTAATCATTGTTTCTGATAGGGCCTTCGTAATTTCTTCTTGTATGTTTCTGATAGGATTCCTAGCATATGACCAGATTCGAAAGACATTGTTTCTGATTGAGTTTTTTGTAAGTTGTTAAAGAAGGGTCGAGATCAGATGTAAATGTTATGATCATGTGTTATCATCAGCAAGTAATTGCCCTCTCCTGTGTAGTAAAAGACTAATGATTTCATTAACTGGCAGCCCTATGATTTGTTCTGATTCAATTGTTCTGCTGATTGACCTATGGATGAGCTTTTACGCTTGTGCACTTGATCTTCCTTTTTTGTTGTGTTGCCCAGCTTGGATCTGCAGTGCCAGTGTCTTTGTTCAGGTCTAAAGAATCTGAACTTTCGGTTCAGGGGTAGGAATCATTGTTTCTTTCAGTTATCAGGCTCGTCAATAATCTCTGTGCTAGCTCCTTGTTCTGTTAGATAATGACGAGATAATTACTGCATTGTATAGCAGTAGTTTAGTATCTTGGCTGATAGTATTCCCCTGCTAATGTCACTAATCCTTCTAAGCATGTTGATTAACCCTTTTGCATGTATTTGATGCTACAGCCTACCCCAACTTGCTTGGGATAAAAAGGCTTTGTTGTTATTGTTGCATGTATTTGGTGCTACCATTAGCATTCTAATTAGTCTCTAGACTACTGGTAGGTTTTGTTGCCAAATCTGCATTTGAAATCCCTTGCAATCGGAGCAATAGCTAACTGAAGCATAGTCTTTTGAAGCTCTGTGCCCCTGGGTAAACTTTGCGCTTTGATCTGTTTTGTCAAGATTCACTCATTCGGACCCAATACTGTTAGTTGTGGTTTGGCCTGCCAGGAATCATCTTGCCTGGAGAAACTTTCCATTGGCAGCAATTCTGCCATGGCCGGATTTTGCAGTGCCAAAGCAACCTGGTAGAAAGGAAGCAGAGAATAGCGAGAAGTGCAAGCTGCCGTTGTTCACCTTTCAGTTTGTAGCAATGGTTCTCAGGGAAGGAAGCTTCTGCCATGT
Organism: Eragrostis curvula; assembly: GCA_007726485.1. NCBI lineage: Eukaryota > Viridiplantae > Streptophyta > Magnoliopsida > Poales > Poaceae > Eragrostis > Eragrostis curvula. Next base: position 107,294 of record RWGY01000026.1, read on the forward strand.
CTACAAGGTACTACATGTATGTTGTTGTTTAAAAGCATCATTAATTTTACAGTGGTACAATGCTAAAATGCTTGGCTATTTCCTTTATAATTAATGCTTCTAGGTGGATTTGGTGAATATGCTGTCTTGAGGCTCAAGTCAGTGGCTACATCCAGGGAGAGGTGAAGATCACAGTGATGTGCGAGGTAGGATCCTTGTTAGCGTAGATGTTTTCCTGGAATAAACAGTCCTTGTATATGTTAAGCTGAAAAACAACATTGTTTGATCATCTTGCTTATTGACATTGCATTGTTGAATAAATTGTCGATTTAGGGGGCTAAGCCTTTTTTGCCTCTGCAGATCTCGAAATCTTTTGCAAAAATAGATGAAGCCAAGGCGAGGCGTCATATGTCAGAGGGACGTTAAGCAAAGCAGCACTATTTTTGAAGAGCAAGGCAGCATATCCTAGTTACTCTCAACTGATGAATAACTCCTACTGGTTTTGCTTGACAATAATGATATATATATTCCAGGTAAGCTGTTGTGATTATGTCCCTGTAACATCAAGGGTTGCTTCTGGTCTTAGTTTTTTGTTACATATTGTAGGCTAGAGGCATACAACTAAATCGGGTGCTGGGTGCTGCTATATGCGTTCACAGCTTTGGATATTAAACTGGTGAGAAATTTTTTGTGTGATTCACTGTGATGTTGGTTCCTGTGATATAATGTTTAGTTTCACTTAGCAAAAGGAATGCTGCTCTATTATGGTTAAGTTGAGGGAAATGCAAGTTTCATGTCATTTATCATGTTTTCTACGTTTGTAAATTATTTGCGGTGAGGAATGCCAACCGCTGCTGCTTGGCACAATTTTTGGATTTGTAGTTGCTCTGTCTCATCTGATGGTGTTAATTGTCTGGCTGATTGCCCTGGAAAACGTCGTGCAATTTACCTTTCAGATGTGAATCTGATTTTTTCAGAAATTTGTCATTCAAAAGAATGTAGTTGCATTTACCAAGACTGGCATCTTTCAGCTATATCTATATCTGAAACTCGTATATTTGTCAAAGGGTAATGTGGATTTCCTGCAAGATGCTCAAGCTAATGGCTCAGTGCAACATTAATATTTTAGGTTTAAGATGTTCGAAGTTTCTGCATTAGCGCTAATATTGTCTCGGACCTGCAGATTTACTTACAGAGATAGTCTTGCTATGAATTTGCGATAATCATTTTGTGCCTTTGACATTGATCATAAATAAAAATTTTGTTCTAAGGCTATGCATCCTCTCTTATTTCCATAAGAGAAAATGTGACAATCCAACTTATTTAAATGTTTCAAAAACTGCATAAATAATCATGTATGTAGTACACAAAGAGCTAAGCAAACATGCAAAAACTTGCTTCCAAACTCTTCTTTTACATTGAATAGCAAAAAAGATAAGTGGCACTGCTGTCACATGATTAATAATGCCAGATTGTTTCTTGTTTATTTTTTTCTGGCATCTAAGATGGATTTAATACTGAATTTTCTCATGCTTACTTAACTTCGTGTGTACTACATACATGATACTTTTGATGAATTTTTTAAACATTGTTAGTTGCCGAATTCACTAAAGGGGACGCCGGAACCTCAGGACATAAAATCTGCACTCCAGTTAGTAATATGGTGGCCTTGATTGTGCTATGTTTTAATTATTGCCAAGAGCGTATTAATCTTGGATTCTTTTGTGTTGACAACTTCTTTTAACTATATGTTGTTGTTAGCAATGCCAATGATTATCGTGTCGATGTAAATTTTGCTTGGTCTTGAAGCTTGATGTTAAAAGGAAAAGAAGAAATGGTCAGTTTCCTCCATATCAAAGATGTGGATTTCGGAATTGTGTTCCAAAATCACGTAGCACTTTGGCGTAATGCCATTTGAATGATGCATCTTTATTCACTTAATCAATAGTATAAAATGATGACACCATTTATTCTTAGTTGTGATGCTCTGCAAATTGTCCCACGAGAAACTTTTGTTTGTCTGTTTGTTCAGCATTTGAGTACAGTGAATGCTTTTATTTTAATGTTTTATTTACAGTGAAGAATATTCGCGAAAAGGGTGAAGTTAGAATGAACTGTACCATAGGTTTGATTCATTTACAGATCAACATAGTACCTTTTGTTGGGAATGATTAATGCATATGAACCACATTATTTACAGAACCTGGTTGACATCGTTGATGTAGTATAAGAGTATAACGCAGGTTCTCCTCATGTTACCCGCTGTTCCAGAGTTCTAAAGTCTTCATCTTGACATATCATGTTTAGAAAGCTTTAGAACTCTGGAACAAACACTAAATGGATCCTATATGCTGATTCAGAAGAGAAGTAAATTGAGGGTTCTTTCTCGCTAAGGCCTTGGCCTTCGCCTGATTATTAACTTCGTTTACTCGTTATACTGTCTCAAAGAATCTGAGAGCACACCAGTTAATTTTTTTTCATTAGCACTCTTTGCCCTGTCGCCTATTGAAATTTTAATCATAAAAACTGAACACATTTCGGTCTATAATTCTAATTCATAGATGAACCTACTATAAATCCTAGAAGAATCTGCATCATATTTCTTTTTTTAGTATATTTAGGGAGCAGGAAAGATATAATGCATTTCAGGTTTGAGTTTTAGATGTCTTAAGTTATTAGCTGTGGAAAAACACCTTCACATTGTTTTCATTAGCTGTTGACATATCTTACCAGGTTACCATTGCAAGAAAAACTACCAGAAATCTTCCAAGCTCACAGAAGTTTTTGCAGAATGACCTTAAGTCTATCTTCTTCAGACTGTATCAGAGTCCGGGAGAATCAATTGGCTTAAAAGAATTTGTCTTATGTACCTGCAGTACGCCAGCTGAATATGAAGTTAAAAATTCAAAGTCTCTTGAATAAGTTTTGGTGCATGTTACTAATATCTGAAATATGTTGTGCCCTTAATTTTTGAGGAACTGCATTTTCTTCTGAGAAAATTACGCCATTGGGGTTCTATAAAGTAACTTTGTTATCACTGTGCATATGTCCACAAAGACACTCAAAAGATTATAATATTGCGGCTGGTTACGCATTAGGTGTCATTGACTTTTTTTTTCATGTGTATTTGATATATTAGTCATTGACACCTGTCGCAATACAATAATCACTTGTGTCGGTCTCCAGAGCGAACCCATTGAGACAACACAGTTGAACTTTCGGTTTGCTGACAACAATTCAACTATGTTATGGTCATGGTAGCACACTAAACAGTGACAGTATTGCGTCCAGTTTTCTTTTTGCTATTGTGGTTGCTCGAGAGAATCTGCCTGAGGCAGGCAGCTCTTCAGGACACCAACCAAGCACCGAGGCGAGTCAGTCAGGTAAATCTCATGGTCATGGTACCAACGAGGACTTCTTTACATTTTGTAGTACTCCATTGTTTCTTGTAACCTGACTGTGCCCTACAGTTGAATGGGATCCCCGGTTGAATTAGTTACATACAGTTATACTGATTACATGGTACAAGGAATCTTCTGAGCTTTATGTCAACAAATTATTTTGCCCCCTTTTGTTTTACTTTCTTCTTTAGGCAACAAAAAACAGTGGTGCTCTTACACTTTGACTATATATTAATTCGTCCCTTACCCTGTTCATCCAAGTAGAAATATGTGTGAGCGTGAGTGGCACATCCATAATTCAAACCGTTTCAACCCATCAGGGTACGTACGCATTTTGCCCACAGCACGGGCTGATAGGTTATGGGGTGCTGTCTGTGGAGCCCGCGATGCCTTTTCGCACGTGTGTGCCTGAAGCAGATCAGTTTGGAGGCGTTACAGGGCTGATCTCTCGCTTCTCACAGATTGGCAAGCCGAGTCGGATATGTACACGAAGCCTTGTGTTACAAAATAACCAGGCCGGCGGCGAGCGAAACCAATCAATCCCCTGGAATCGTCTCCTCCACCCACGCAAGGCATGCATATGTCGTCGTCCAAAGACGACGCATCCAACAATACCGAGGAAGAGGAAGCCTACCACGTTCTCAAGATCGATGGGTATTCAAGCGCCATTGGCACAAAGGACGATATGCTATGCATCGTCTCATGCGTGTTTCCTGCGGGAGGTCATAACTGGCAAATCCTATGCTACCCCATGGGAGCACACGGTTCTGAAAACATGGGTTTCATCGCGCTTTTCGTCGTTCGCCATGACGCCGACGCAGTCGATGATGAAGCCGTGGTTGCGGAGGCCACCTTCAGTTTGCTCGACCATGACGGAAAGCGCGTGCCCACCTATAGTTGTACCACGGGCAAGGAGACCTTCTTAAAATATAAGGGTTTTGGGTACTACGACTTCGTAAAAAGGGAAGATTTGGAACAATCGTCATCAAAGCTTTTTATCAAGGATGATTGCATTGCTTTTAGGGTGGATGTGCGTGTTTTCAAGGAAGCACCACCGATGACAATGGTTCCACAGTCAGACATCCATCGCCATCTCGGTGATCTCCTATCCAAGGGCACAAGCGCTGATGTTGAATTTCGAGTTCGCGGAGAGAAGTTCGAAGCGCACCGGCTCTTGCTCGGGGCAAGATCGCCGGTATTCAAGGCACAACTCTTGACCGCGGTGAATGATGCTGGCACAAATAATGTTGTTGTGGAAATGGAAGATATGGAGCCGCAGGTCTTCAAGTCTCTCCTTGAGTTCATATACACAGACGCATGTCCAGATCAGATAGACGAGTTTGCGATGGCTCAAAGCTTGCTCGTAGCTGCAGACAAGTACAACATACAAAGGCTAAAGCTCATATGCGAAGATAGGTTGCTGTGCGGCTACATCGACACAGCCTCCGTATCAACTCTCTTGGTGCTAGCGGAGAAACACAACTGCCCTTTTCTGAAAGAGGCATGTTTCGACTTTCTTGGGTCCAAAGAGAGTCTTTTTGCGGTCATCCAAACAAAAGAGTACGAGCAATTAGCTCGGAGCTGCCCTGCCATGACCACGGAGCTAATTTACAATGTTCTTAACAGGGAAAAGGCAAACACTACTGCTGGTTGGAGTCAAGAGGCGCAAGTTAGTGTCATAAAGGTGTAACATGTACTAGTTAGTTAGGGGGAAATAGGCTAACCAAATCTCAATGCTGTATTTGCTAGTCTACTGGGTTTGGCCATTGGATTTGACAATGTTGTGGGTTCTTCTGTGTTCTACTAAATACATGTGATGTATCGCGGTGGGTTACTATATAGTTTGACTTGTTAATTTGACAGCGCCACGTCACCGTGTCCTACAATTGAACTAACACATACGGTTGTACGAAACTACATGGTATAAGAGGCAGCATGCATATGACGTCTTATGAGCTTTATATATGTCAACAAATTGTTTTCCCCTTTTGCTGTATGAAATTCTTTATGTCAACAAATTGTTTTTCAGCTTCTGCATAATTTTCGCCAAGACAAAATATCTGTCACCGTCCCGAAAGAAAAAAATAAATCTGTCACCGAGATAAAACACAGCACTGCAGGGTTATGAGCTCAACGAACGCCTCAACCAGGGGAAATGTTTGGTGAAACTGACCATATTGGTACAACCGTGCAACATCGCACGCTAGTTGCCGGATCCAAATCCAAAGGCTCAGTAGGCTTCCCCTTCTTGCTTACAATTTTTTTGGCTTAACCCCTTGTGTAGCGTTATTTTTCTCACACACCTCCCCAAACCCCAACAGAGCTTAGGTGGAGCGCCGCGCCGCCGCCGACCCGGCGTCCTTGTCCCTTATGCTAGACTGCCTCGCCTTGTCGAGCTGCCGCCACTCGCAACTGACTCGCGGCCTTGGATCGGAACCCTGGGCCTCCTCGTATGGAATTCCTGCCTACGCTATCGGTGTGCAATGGATTTAGTGCAGTGGCTGCGAGCAGATGCGGCTCCAAGTATTCTTTTACCAAATCGATTTTGCTAAGCTGCTACATAAGCAATTACGCCTGCAGTACTGATGCGCATGCATGTATACATATCTTGAAACAACGTTGGTTTTGTCATAGGCTGTTTGATCTTTCTTGTGAATTGGTTGTTTTTGTAGCAAAACTAATTCGCATAAATTAGTGCCGCTGCGTGAGCAGTAGGAACGACGGCATAAATCAACCTTGATCCCGTCGGCAGTACGCATGAAGCGCACAACTGGGACTAGTGCCGACCGCACATGGTCGTTCGTTGTATGCGGCTACCAATTGGGTTAATCTGCATAAGGAAGGCAATGCATCCATCCGTGCAAGGTTGAAGGTTCGAGTGCCACACAACAGAGTAGTCGGATCGACCGCGGGCCTTCACGAGTCACGACTCATATCGACCCATGGAGATAGAGAGAAGACGAACGGATTGGGAGATGAGGCGCGTTCGGTGTTTTTAGTACTAAATTTTAGAGGGCTCTAAACAAAGAAAACCTAGTACTAAATAAAGTTTAATGATAAAATCTTTTTACAGATAGGTACATCTTTACGAGACGAATCTAATGAGCGTAATTAATCTATATTTTGCTACAGTAATGCTAAGGAGCGACGAGAGGAGGAGGTCAAGCGGGAAGCCGAGGTGGTGGCGGTGGAGGAACGGCAGCAGCGCGAAGGCCAGCGGCAGCGACGCGTCGCTGGCGGCCAGGCGTTGGGGGCGGCGGAGGCGTTGGGGGAGGAAGTTCGGGGGGAGAAGAGAGGCGGGCATGGTGGCGGGAAGGCAGGCATGCTCGCCTGCCAGCGCTGGCGCCGCGCCGCCGTACGCGCCCTCCCCTGCGCGCCTCCGTCCGCGACGGTGACTGCACCTGGCGCGCGATGCCGCGGTGGAGGTACGGGAGGAGCGTCGTCCCCGAGCAGCAGCCGCCGGTGCGGCGGCGCCGCGTCCGGCACCGGGACGGCGAGCAGGAGCGGGGTGCCATAGGGGACCTCGTCGGCGGGCCAGTCGTGGTCGCGGTCGAGAGCGCCGCGATGGAGCTCGCCCTCGCCAGCATGGGCGCGGCGCGCCACATCGCGCTCCGCGGCGGGGTGCCCTCACCGGCCTCGCCGCTCGAGTCCGGAGCACAAATCCGCCGAGGTCAGCTCGAAGCGCCGGCGCGGGTGGGGACGACACGGGGGCGGTCGTGGCCGGCGGTGGTGGGGGAGAGGAGGAGGGAGGAGGGGCGGCGGCGCGCGAGGGGAGGGAGGAAGGGGCGGCCCGCGACGGGAGGGAGGAAGGGGCGGCGGCGCGTGAGCCGTGAGGAAGGAGGGAGAGAGTTCGAGAGATGGTAGTTGAATAAAAGAGAATAAAATATAGATTAATTGGTATAGAGGTTGAAATATAGAGGTTCACGGGTGCGGGAGGGGTTGATATAGAAATGAGAATATTCCTTTTTGAGGTTGGAAATAGAGGTTCACCAGTGCAGATAGTCTAAGCACGCTAATCTACGCGGATCCTTCCGTTGGAATAACGATGCACAAGAGCGCGCGGGCTGACGATTATGGGCCGGTAGATGTGGCTGGGGCTTTCGTCACTGGCCCGCTAAGCCTTTCTCCGGTTTTATTAGGGTCCGTAAGGGCCTCCTCATGCTGTCCTAGTACATGGGCTTGAGCCAGATCACTATTTTTTTTGGCGAGCGTCCTGGGCTTCCTATCCTCTCACGGATTGGTGGCCCATGCAGTAAACGAGAACGAAATCCCGAGTCGGCGTCTAGTAAACGAAAGCCTTCCGTTACAAAACAGCCGACCGATCCCCTCCCCAGGAAGGAGGAATAGTCCGCGCGCCTGGCCTGGCGACATCATTTTTTTAAAAAAGGAAATATATTTTAATATTTCAGCCTCTGCATCGACAAATGCATGTAGCTGTCTGAGTGAATCATTATTACAGACCAATCAAAGGCCAAAAAGAAATACATAACTGATGACGAAAGGAAGATACTCTTCCACTTAAAACATAATCCAATTACTAAAGTTCCAGCCATTATTTGCAAAAATTTGCATAACTGCCGACTCAAGCACACAGCACCCCTATTTTATTTGGACATGGTCCTTCTCCTTCTGCAGAAGTGTCCAGAAACGAATCCAGTACGTTCCCCTCAAGATCACCTGCATAGAAGTAAAAACTTGTGCTTTGTTAAAAACCATATCATTTCTACTAAGCCAAATTGCCCAACATAAAGTACTTGCACCAACTAAGATTTTGTGTTGAAGTTTCCTATCAATCCCTTACAGTCAATCATTAAACATATGATGAACATTTGCAGGAGGAGAAAGATTAAAGGAGACTTGCACAACACGCCAAATAAATCTAGCCATATGACAATCAAAGAAAAGATGTTGTATCGTCTCATCAAGATTACAAGAACAACATTTTTTACTTCCTTTCCATTGTCTTTTAGCCAGATTATCCTTACTTAGGACTATTCCTTTAGACAAGTACCAAATGAAAATTTTAATTTTAAGGGCCAACTTGAGTTTCCAAACGATATGGTGCTGCGGTATGATATTAGAAACAACCAAAGCTCTATACATAGAACGAACTGTAAATTTCTCTTGTTGGTGAAAAGACCAAACAAAAATATCCTTTCGATCAGTTAGTTGAACATTTATAACCTTGGACACCAACTGTTGCCATGCCAATAGGTTATTGCCCACCAACGACCTTCTGAACGATACATTTAAAGGATTTGATCCTAAAACCGACACAACCGTAGCACTCTTTTTCCTAACAATATTATATAGACCATGGAATTGTTCTTTGAAGGTTGCATTACCCAACCATACATCCTCCCAAAATCTAACCTGAGACCCGTCCCCTAAATTGAATTTGCCCATTCTAAAGAAGTCATTTTTAACCTTCATCAGGCCAGACCGAAAATGAGAATCCCCAGGCATGTACTCAACTTGGGTAATTGTTTTATATCTCAGGTATTTATTTCTAAGGAGCTTTTGCCAAATCCCATCTTCATTAATTAATTTAAAAAGCCATTTGCTAAGTAGACATTTGTTCTGTAGATCGAAGTTCATAATACCTAAACCCCCTTGATCCTTTGGTGTACAAAGAATTCCCCATTTCGTGAGCCTATACTTTTTCTTATGCCCGTCACTTTGCCAAAAGAATCTAGATCTATAATAGTCTAGTTTCTTAAGGATCCCTCTTGGGACCTCAAAGAAAGACAACATAAAAATAGATAGACTACTGAGGACCGAGTTAATAAGTACCAAACGACCACCTACAGAGAGCAATTTACCTTTCCAGCCACTTAGCCTTTTTGAAAACGTTCCTCAATCTCATTCCAATCACTGTTTCTTAGTTTCCGATGATGCATTGGAATGCCAAGATATCTAAAAGGAAAAGATCCTATATCACAGCCAAAAATCTGTGAGTATTCTCCTTCAAATTCTTTGGCTGCCCCATAGCAAAACATCTCACTTTTATGGAAATTGATCTTAAGGCCAGAAAGTTGCTCAAATGCATTCAGCACCAGCTTCATATTCTTAGCATCCTCAAGATCATGTTCCATAAAAATGATCGTATCGTCAGCATACTGTAGTATGGAAAGACCATCATCCACTAAGTTTGGGACTAAACCCCTAATCTAACAATTATCCTTAGCACGAGAAATTAAAATAGCTAACATATCGACCACTATATTAAAAAGAATAGGAGACAAAGGATCGCCTTGTCTCACTCCCTTCTTCGTTTGAAAGTAATGGCCTATATCATCATTAACTTTAACTCCGACACTACCATGGGATACCATTTGTTGTATCCAAGAACACCATTTAGAGGAAAAGCCTTTCATTCGCAACACCTGTTGGATGAATGGCCATTTCACTCTATCATAGGCCTTCTCGAAATCAAGTTTAAGAATTACCTTATTTTTCTTTTTTCTATGAAGCTCATGTATAGTCTCATGCAAAACTACCACTCCCTCTAGGAAATATCTACCCGGTAAAAAAGCCGACTGAGAGGGTCTAATCACTTTATGAGCTATAACTGAAATTCTATTAGTAAGCACTTTCGTGAAGATCTTAAAACTAACATTAAGTAAACAAATGGGTCTATATTGTTGAATCCTAGTCGCCTCAGATTTCTTAGGTAACAAAGTAATAATACCAAAATTTAGACTATGAAGTGGCAAATTTCCATTATGGAACTCATTGAATAACTCCATCAAATCCGGTTTAATAATCTCCCCGAAGTATTGATAAAACTCCGCAGGGAAACCATCCGGACCAGGCGCTTTGTTACGTTCCATCTGAAAAATTCCTTCTTTAATCTCATTTTCAGTAAAAGTTTGAGACAACAACTCATTCTCTAATTCTGAAACCTGAGGGATATCCGTTACATTTGATTCATCTAAACTAAAATTATTAATGTCAGATGGGCCGAAAAGTTGTTTATAAAAATTAGTAATGTAGTTCTTAAGATTTTCGTTCCCTACAACAATACCCTCATCCTGTTCAAGCTGATAGATTCTGGTTTTCCGGTGTCTACCATTTGCCAAGAGTTGAAAGTACTTCGTATTATCATCCCCTTTTAATAACTTAGTTGCTTTCGATCTTTGAAACCAATAGATTTCCTCTTCTCTCAGCAACTTAGTTAATTCAGCAGATAGATAATGCTTGTACTCCAGCTCTTGCGGTGTTAGCACCAAAGACTCCTGTTTCCTATCCAGCTCATCAATCTTAGCATACATAAAAGTTTTCTTCTGTCTATTTTCGCCTAACTGGTTTTTCGCCCAACCCTTCAAAAAACGACGTAAAGATCTAATTTTGTTTTGCCATCTCTGCATAGGTGTACTCCCTCAAGTCTCCTTCTGCCATACCTTAGTTACTAACTCATGAAAACCTTCCTTAGTGAGCCAACCCAATTCAAATTTGAATAATGGGTTATTGCCTCTATGAGAAGCATTTCCAGTGTCAAGCAACAATGGTGTGTGGTCAGAGATTTCTCTTGTAAGGGCCTGGCCACATCATGTCGTCGCGCTCCAACTTCCCGGGCCGGTGCCTTTGGCATTGCATTTCCCTTCCCGGAATTTTCCTCGTGTCAGAATACGGGTGCTCACATCTAGCACCTAGCATGCGACGAAGCACTTCATTTGGAAACGAAACTCGCCGTGGCCTGTGGGTGCCCTGCCGGCTGCCGCGATGCAAGTTGCACTTGCTCTGTTGTTTAGCCGCACCGCCCCTGTGCGCGTCGTTGCTGCTGCAGCCTTCCACAGGACAGGATGAAACAAAAACTTATGCACCGATGTACTTGCCCAAAGAAGGCCACCGACATCGTCGCGATTCCAAGGAGGCAAGTGCACGGGCCCCAGCCGCCGTACGTCTCGGTCTCGCCTCCGGGATGGGCCGGAGTTTGGAGAGCCCGTCTTGGCATGCGCTTACCTTACGGCGACGAGGCAAGTGCGCAGGCGCAGCGTCACAACACCCTCGAAGGTTGCACGACCCGCGCATGAGGAAACGAGGGAGAGTCGGGGTTAATTGGGGGCTGATGGAGGAAGGCTAGAGCAGCAGAGCCAGAGAACAAAATTTTATTCACCTACGTACGTACGTACTTGCCGAAAGAAGGCCGCCGGCATCGTCGCGTCGATGTCGTCAACCCGTGGCCGTGTTCTGCCTGGTTCCGCGCCGCCGCAACAGACCGCGCTCTTCGCTAGCCTGTGGCGTCGATGGGGAAAAAAAAAAATAGTGGACCCCTGCCAGTCAGGCTGTGAGCCTGTGACTAGGATCAGCACGTAACAATTACGTAGAGCTGTCCGTGACTCTAGCATTTCTCGTGGAGCCACGGGCTGATGATCATGGGCCGCTGTATGTGGAGCCCGCGAGGCCTTCCTTTTCTCCCTTTTAGGCCTCACATTCTCGCACGTGTGCCTGAAGCGGATCAGTTTGGCGAGGCGTTCCATGGCGCGGGATCCAGCAACCCCAACGGCGCAGCTTTGGCGAGCGGATAACCCAGGGCCGAATGCGTAGGCAGGCAGCCATGGCTAGGCGGGCGAGCTCGTCGGCGCGGGATCCGGCGACCTCGACGGCGCAGCCTCGGCGAGCGGATGACCCAGGGCGAGCTCCACGCGAGAAGAGCCGGGGCTCCGGCGGCCACGGCTGGCGCGAGAGTTCGACGGCGCGGCCCCGGCGAAGCTCAGCCCGGCCACCATGGCAAGGCGCGGCGAACATCACCCGGTGCTCCATGCCGCGAGCTCAGCCCGACAGTTGCTGCGGCTGGCGGACAGCGCTCTGGACGCCATGGCAAACTCGCGGGGCGAGCTCGGCGCGGCGAGCGGCCATGGCTGGCGCGCGCTCAGGCTGCCAGGGCCTGGCTCGCGGAGCGGCTGACGCGCGTTCTGGCAACCATGGCCTGGCTCGCAGTGCGAACAGCGCCCGGAGCGAGCTCGGCGCGGCGAGCGGCCGCCATGGCCTAGCTCGCGGTGGGGCTCGCGCGCGCTCTTGCCGGCATGAGGAGGCGCAGCGAGCTCAGCCCGGCTCTCCATGGCGCGCCGCGAGCTTGAGCGGAGCGACGCCATGCGGCAGGGAGCTCCACGGGCGGAAGGGCGTCAGCGTTGGAGAGCTACGGCTGCATGCTACGGCTGCATACTTGTCGCAAGCCTACGTGGCCTTGGCTCTACAGGGGCTTCCTCCGTTCCTCGCCTCTCACGGATCGGCAATCCGAGTCGGATATGTACACGAAGCCTTGTAAAGTTCTAAAACAGCCCGGCCGGCGGCGAGCGAAACCGATCGATCCCCTGCAATCGTATGCCCCGGCCACCCACGCACACCGTGCATATGTCGTCCTCCAAAGACGAATCATCCAACAACGCCGAGGAAGAGGAAGCCTACCACGTCCTCAAGATTGATGGCTATTCAAGAGCCGTGGACACCAAGGACGGCATGGCGTGCATCGGCTCGTGCTTGTTTCCTGCGGGAGGTCATACCTGGCGAATCCTCTGCTACCCCATGGGAGCAAACGGTTCTGAAAACATGGGTTTCATCTCGATTTTCGTCGTTCGCCGTGACGCCGACGCCATCGATGATGAGGCCGTGGTTGCGGAGGTCAGCTTCAGTTTGCTCGACCGAGACGGAAAGCCCGTGCCCACCTATAGCCGTAACATGGGCAAGGAGAACTTCTTAAAACGTCAGGGTTTTGGGTACTACAACTTCGTAAAAAGGGAAGATTTGGAACAGTCATCATCAAAGCTTTTTATCAAGGATGATTGCATTGCTTTTAGGGTGGATGTGCGTGTTTTCAAGGAAGCACCACCGATGACAATGATTCCACCTTCTGACATGCATCGCGATCTCGGTGATCTCCTATCCAAGGGCACAGGCGCCGATGTTGAATTTCGAGTTCGCGGAGAGAAGTTCGTTGCGCACCGGCTCTTGCTCGGGGCAAGATCGCCTGTCTTCAAGGAACAACTCTTGACCGCGGTGAAGGATGATGGCACAAATAATGTTGTTGTGGAAATAGAAGATATGGAACCCCAGGTCTTCAAGTCTCTCCTTGAATTCATATACACAGACGCATGTCCAGATCATATAGATGAGTTTGTGATGGCTCAAAGCTTTCTCCTGGCTGCAGACAAGTACAACATACAAAGGCTAAAGCGCATATGCGAAGATAGGTTGTTACGCAGCTACATCGACACAGCCTCCATATCAACTCTCTTGGTGCTAGCGGAGAAACACAGCTGCCCTGCTCTGAAAGAGGCATGCTTCGACTTCCTTGGCTCCAAAGACAGTCTTTTTGCGGCCATCGAAACGAGAGAGTACGAGCAGCTAGCTCGAAGCTGCCCTGCCATGACCACGGAGCTAATTTACAATGTTCTCAATAGGGAAAAGGCAATCACTGATGGTTGGAGTCAAGAGGTGCAAGTTAGTGTCATAAAGGTGTAACATGTACTAGTTAGTTAGGGGAAAATACCCAAATCTCATTACTGTATTTTGCTCTCTTTTTTTTCAGAACATTACTGTATTTTGCTTGTGCCATTGCATTTGCACATGGACCGGAAACGATGCAGTGTGTGGCACAGTGCCCGTGCTGCAGGGATTTGCAGCCCAGTAAGTAACATCGTTGTTCGTTACCGACGCAAGCTGGAAGAAAGAAAAGGAAAAACAAACACAACGTTAGCTTATGCTTTTAGTATACCTAGTAAAAAGGCATGTGCGACACGCACATGCAAATATTTTCAACACGATGTAGTTTGATGTGGTGCGACATCATAGTTAAAAAAGGTAAATAAAATATATAATTATATTGTTTGAATAATCACATTGAGATATAATGTGATACATATTTTTGACATTTTAGTAAATGTAATTTTACTTCCAATAAACTTTTATATACTATAAACAGGACAATGCTCAACGGTTTACGGGAAACCAAATGAACAATATCACGTTTTGAAGCAACCCCATCCAGTTGAACCCCAGTCTCATGAGTTTGCATTTTTCTTTTTCTTGGATCTTTGTCATCACGAGGTGAATTTTATATCCCATATCTTTGTTTTGATGGAAAGTTCACCCTTGAACATACCCATATTTAAGACTCCTATCATCTCTTTTTGTCAAAATATATTACAATGAAGACTGAAATTTGGATAGCATTATCTACACTGCAAGCAAACAAAATTACTCTCCCTCATTATGAGTTTTTAAAACCTTCATGAACACTAATAAGCTAAATTAACGTGATAACCTATCCATAGCACACCTAAATTAATATAAGTCAGAAAGTCTTGTGCCACTGTTCATCATATGATCGTGGTCTCTGTTAAGGTTTTATTACCTGGTCATTTCATCATGTGAAATGTTACGTACGTCTAAGTTGTGTGACCGCACCGTCCGACTGTATTCCTAGCTATCCGATGATGTCTGAGTTGTGCGGCCACACCGTCCGACGATATTCCTGGCTATCCGATGATTAAGTTGATGTCATGCATGCATGCTTTCAACCCCATGATGTGCAGTCGGGCTGTCTGGCCATACAAACCGATCGGTTCCATAGCAATGTTCGCAATATATTAACTTCTCTGGCCATTCCCTTTTAATTAACTTAAGTGGAGACGATGTCTTTTACATTTGCTCATAATAATACGGGCATTTGTAAAAAAAGACCTGTTTTCCATGCTAATTTTGAATTTGACCTCTTTTTTGAACCTGAAGCAAAGACTTGCCCCTATTCCATTAGGACTTGACGGTGATAAATTAATACCCTTATTGCCCGATGTGACCGTTGAATAATCCTGTAAAATCATGGATATTTAACAATGCTTCCAATTGACTAATAACTGAGATAAGTATCCAAATTGATTAGTGTTATTTGTACCGATGTGAGCCTTTCACAGTGCTTCAAATTGACAAAGAAATACATATTTCAAAGGTCAACAGATTTGAAATTCACCCAAATCATGGCACCCTTCTTTTTAAGTATGGACGAAGCCTAAATTTGCTGTTACAACAAATCATCGCACCCTTCTTTCATTTTTTGTCATTTCTAGAGTTCAAAATAATAAAAAGATTTTAGTTAAAAAAAAGTATAGATCCACCTCCGTGTCATTGATGTAGTCGATGTCATTTGCTGAAACGCTCGAGGTCTAAAAATCGATGTAAATTGGCAAGCTGCTCCTCTGATCCTATTGCATCATCAACCAACACAATATGTGATGCCAGAGGTGGAGGAATGACTTGCGTTTGATGCCGGCACGCTTATTAACGCAATAGACTAAACTCCAAATACAATCTGATCACATTTAATTAGTGATATATATTTCCTTTTTGGAAAGAAAAATGTGTGCATGGAATTTATTTGGAAACATGGATCATGTCTCATCATTATTTGTGCATAGAATTAATTTTATTAGAGGCAAATTAGTGAGATAATTATTGAAAAATATTTGATAATACTCATTTTTGGCACTTTCAATTCTTCCCTCATTGGAAACCTCAATCATGTGTCTACTCCTTACTTTAGATTTCAAATGTTTTTGGAAGATATAGACGTGCACATAGAATATTTCTTATTGGGTATTGCTTCCCATTGAATGAGAAATTACATATCGGTTGATGTTATTTCCGAAATAGGTGATGGAGGACTTCCATAGTATTACATGGAAGATAATCTGCGTCCATGCATAAAATAGAACACAACACACCCTTCTTCCATCACATATTTCCCGGATTCAAGCGCTCTATATGCTTCTAAGCCGCTTTTCCACACCTTCAATAGCTTAACTCTGTTTCTTTGTTTAGAAAAAAAAACTATTTTTCTTGATAAACAGATTGCAGAAGTATACATAATGTTTTTGTTTTTGAACTTATGCCAACCCAACTCTCCAGGTTTTTCTCAACTCCAAAAATCACCATATATCATCTTAATTTACTTAGAACATGTTTCACATATGCAAAATAAGGCACAATGGCTCAGGAGTGGAAAAGTAGCTCCAAAATAAAGCTTTACCCTATGAAAATTAGCAGTATTGTCGAAAGTAATGTTACTTGAAGTCGAAGGATAAAAACAAAAGAGTAAAGTTCGTGAGCGGTCCTTAAACTTGTCACAAGGTGTCATCTAGGTCCCTGAACTCTCAAAAAGCATATTCGGGTCCCTAAACTTACTAAACTGTGTCATCTAGGTCCAAAGTACCGAAAATACCCTTATAACTATCGACAGCTAGTAATTCAAAATGATTTTTCATACTCTTTCTCTCCCTCCGGTGTGCGGCCTGTGCACCTAGCTCGTAACAAAATTCATGACAAAATACTCTTTCTCTCCTAAAATTATTATTGCCATTACAATTCACGCTAAGGGACATAATTACCATTACGCATGCTGATGGGCCACTATTTGAAAATAATTTTTCATATTCATTCTTTTCCCGAATTATTATTTCCATTACAATTCATGCTAAAGGATAAAATTAGACTACATGATGCAATAATTATAGGAAAAAGGATGACATGGTTATATGGAGTCCCGTTAGCAACAAGAGGGGTAATTTCGGAATGTCGGACCTAAATGACATACTTTCACAAGTTTAAAGACCCACATATGCATTTTGAGAGTTCAGGGACCTAGATGACACCCCTTGACAAGTTTAGGGACCGGCCGCGTATATTACTCAAAAAAAAACTTGTAATAGGTTCCTTTTTTCTCACCAACTTTCAGTTGGATGCAATCATTTTCAAACCTTGTACACGTTCAGGCATCTCCAAAGGAGTTTTCGTAGTTCTCTTCAGGAAAAGAAAACTTGTAATAGATCACTCATGCTAGAACCCGATATGCAGTGTACTGACTCGTTATGAAGCTGCTATCCTGTCACACCCCAAAATTTCAAATTTTGGAATGTGACATATCCCATGCTTGACCAGCGGCCAAGGCAAGAAAAAAGGGGGTCCGTATTGCTTCCTGTCATCTCGAACTTCAATTTTGTCATGCATATTCTATCATTCAGAAAACTTGATGTAAAAGGAAATGATACATTAGAACTGAACATCAGTTGAGTGCAACGACATCCAAGCATGAGTGGAATAGTCTAAACCAGACTTGTGTAATACTCACTAACCATGTAGTACTGCAATAGGCAACTAAGCAGAAAACTCAACATATACCCATATGACAAAGAAGCAAGGGATGCAAAAAACATATTTCCTACCCATTTTATTTAACCAACGATAACTCACAGATTTTGTAACCAGGTAACTCATGAAAATGCGAGAGGCTTTGTGAGTTAGAAGACTATATCTGATATCCACTAAATCACAGATTTTGTAACCAGGTAACTCATCTCCCATGTCGCGTTGCTGTTCCTTTGATAACATAGTATTTGCTATAACTGGAAGTCAAACAACTCTAAATTTTCGAATCGCTGATCCTCATCTCAACTGCCCTTCCAAATGAACAGGTGAAAACATGGGAATACTTCAGGTCAAAGTTTTGCAAGCCAGTCAACATTTGTTAGATGCTGCACTCCAAAATTCTTACAGCTTCTGAAAAAACAAATCAAAACAAACTTTAAAATTTTCCTATATGACCTCTGCCGGACTAATAGGAAAAGTTGTTTATGGGTAGAAATAGGCAACAGTAAAAATATGACAAAATATCTATCTGTTCAGCAACAAATTTTGCTCCAGCATCTGGGTACCTTCCACCCCTGAAAAATGTCAAAAAAAAAGAAGTATAGTAACAAAGCTATGCCCATATTGGTATCTGGACAACTCCGATCAAACTTAACCATTTAACCATACCATATGCTATGATTGACCCAGTGAACACTTAAATAAACTACTGTTTTGACCACGAAAAGGAAATATATAATATTTCAAGGTAAAAACACAATGCATGGAAACACCGATCTAAAGTCCATCTTCCAAGATATATAGAAATAACTTTCCCCGTGGTGCAGCCATCCATGATCACTTCAGCCACAAGCAATGGTTGTGAGGCAATGATAGCCCTGGACCAATAAAAAACATGTGCAACATGAAAAAATATTCTAAAAAAGTCATAAATGAGGCATCCGTTTTAAGCTGCTATAGGTTCACTTTGTAAGAAAAGCTGGACCAGATTAAAAGCTACCCCATATATACACCAAATAAACAATATCCATCATGGACGTCGGGATCACATATATGTGCCATGTATGCTCCTTACTCAGTCATGGCATGGTCCTTGATGCTGAGCGTAGAACAAATATAACCTACAAAATTTCCCCCAAAAAAAAATCACAAGAAAAACACCTTGTCTGAACTGTGACTGAGCAGCAGGTCACAATCAAATTGGTTTCTTCATCGCCTTCAATTGCAGATGGAAGCAGCTCCTGTGTGATAGACTGACAATTAATAACATAATATACAATTAAACTGTATTATTCATGTTCTACCACAACACTCTGTGATTTAGAAGGGAGTACAGATATGTAAAGCGAGACTTTAAGAGGAAAATTGGCATTTTGAAGAAAAAAAAAATAAATTTCAATATGTCATGTGCCATGAGTGCCATTATATCCTAGCCGCTCCTCAAAATAGGGATAAAGAAACAGCAATATCAACTGAACTATAAACAGGAAAAGAAATAAGAGAAAAATAGAGCAACAGCATCGAAATCTATGGTTATCAAGACTGAAGAACACCAAGCAATGGCATCAGCAGAGAGTACCAACTGCAAGTTAGTAAAGCATGTCGCATTTTCATGCTAAGTGAGTTGAAATTCAGAAATATATTTCAAACTGGATTAGTTGAAGAAAACTCAAGAGGGAGTGGAGGTAGAAAGAATCAAACCAACTCAATTGGAAGTTCCTGGGCGTCTTGGAGCCTCTACATTCACATCAGGCTGATAACACATATGAATTCCATCCGAGCCTGTATATCTAAATTCGCATGGCAAGTAATTAACCCTCTACAAGAAAAAAAATCCCGCCAATGATGTCTGCAAAAATTTAAGCAATTATAAGAAGGATTGTTTCAAACAGATTTAATGGCTACTGAACAGTGAATAAATTTTAATTGATTGATAGATCGTAATTAAGCATATGCTTACTGCTTAGACTGGGATATGACTAATTACAAAGAAAAAAATTTCAGAAGTGATAGGAGAAATAAAACTGTGCAACAAAAGAATAGACACTTATTGGTAGTTAAGTTTACATGCGACCCAAAAACTTGTTCTGCTAAAGATACATACATGGCCATATTCTCAAAACTATAAGGAAATACAGTGGTAGGTTGGTAGGTTGGTGTATAAGAAAAGCTTAATCGAAGACTCACTCTGGTACATGGGAATTTGATTGAAGACTTAGCGTGCAACCACCAATAGTACTAGTAAAAATGCACGTGCGCCACGCACGTGTATCACTTGGCAGGATTTTATTATAAATAAAAATAGTATGATGTACCGTGTACGTATCATAAAAAAACACACTTCTGACACATCATTGCATTTAAGTACCATAATGGCATCAACACGACAATCTAAAGAATATGATAAAATAACGACATTGTTTAAAATTAAATCACAGTTAACGTGCGCCACACACGTGTTCAAAAATTACATCACTTGGCAGGACCATGCGATTTATAGGTAACTTGACTAAATGCTCTTTCATGACATAATCGTGTACCTTGCCGACCGACAAGGTGGTTACAATCTAGAATAGCTGAGCCATCATTCATCACCAAATAGTTGACACATGCTTTATTACATGCATACTGGCCATCAAATTAACAAAACATATATAGAATGAGTCGTCCTTGTACATAGATACGTGCTAATGCCAATCCACCGGTGTACACCTGGCAATCTGGCATGCATGTTAATGCCAAGTGTGGCATTAATGCATTATCTCGACGAGATAATGTAACCAGTTACAAAGTATTTCGAGCCTACACAGGAGCATGTTTAAGACACAAAGTAGTCTTTACAAAAATTGATCTTTCAAATTGATTTCCCTGTTATGTGCGAAAGATGGCCACGTGTGTCGTCGGGCACTATAGACCTTACTGTATTTCCTGCATGCGACAGTATTTCAATTAGAAACTCCCTCCTTTGTTCACGGGGATCCAGTGCAAACTTCTTAAATTAATACACATATTCAAATACAAGTGATTGAAAAGCATATACAACACAAGATGTCAGATACTATATTTAGCTCACAAGGCATATGTGTGCGAAGCTTGTTGACATCCCCCGGCTGTCATGACCTGCACACGAGGTGCCCAAATATGTTCCTGCAACAGAATGGTTTTCCAGTTATGATCCATATAAAAAAAAACAATTCCTATAATAACAATTATAAACCAATCATAGGAGTCAGTGTTCAAAATATTAGGGATAGGAGACTGCAACAATATATAGATGATCATGGTAGTACTAACCATCCTGTGTCCTTTCACTTGGACAGCCCTTTGAAATATTTTGTTCCCACTGAAGAATCTCAATGAATACCAGAATTTCTCAGATTACAAATGGTAGAATGACTCAATGAGTCTCTACTATAGAGTTTTGAACTACAGTCGCGTACACATATAACAGTATTTGACTAACATGGTATTTGACTAACAGTATTGGAAATGTTCTTGGATTGGTGAAGTAAATTCCCCCCTTGCATTCTTACTGAAAGGCAAAGAACCTGAACTTCAAATCATATAGAGAACTTTTTCACACTGAATAGTTGGCAAGTGATCCCTACCTTTCTGAAACTCTTGGAACACCATTAGGCTTTGGATGCTTGCACATTTTACACACTTCAGTTGTCTCACACACTCCAAAAGAAATTGATCTGTATCAAATGGATCTGGAAGCAGGATCATGACACATGAAGCATAACTAAATAATAATGGGTTCTTAAGTGCTTCTTGCTACTACTTAGAAAGTGGTAGCAAGAAGAAAAATTTTATTGTAGTTTGTAGAATGAAAAGTTGTGAACTTGCTTGATATAAGATCAGCAGAAAACAATACTCTGGACAATAACGAATTGCAATGAATCTGAAACCGATCAAACCTTATTATCTGTAAAATACAATCTGAAATGCTTGCACGGCAAGAAATTGTGTAATTGTATTGGTTTTTTTTCCAAAGGAATAGATTAAGCAAATAGCACAACTCACTAAATCGTTGTATGCCTCCGGGTAGCACGCCTTCATCTCCAGCATGTCAGCCGTGTCTAGCAGCTAGTCCAGGCCGCTTTCTTGTCCATGGCCAACAACTCGTCCAGGACACCGGAGTCATCGTCCAGGTCTAGGTGCCGTGCAATCCCTTGTCGTCCTGCCGCAGACAGCTCGCACCACCCCCGCTCGAACCTAACCCTAACGCTAGTGGAACAGGGAGAAGAGAGGAGGCGCGGGATTTCGGGGTTGGGGAGGAGAACTCCGCTCAGATCCGGCGACAGGGAAAGGCGAGAGGAGACAGAGGAGGCGGCGCTGGACGACGAGGTTGCGATGTTGTTTTGGGCAGAGATGGAGAGAGAAGGAAACCTGTGAGACAGAGGAGGCGGCGCTCGACGACGAGGCAAAGGAACGCATCGGCCAGCTGAGAGAGGAGGCGCTCCAGGGAGCGGCGCTGGCGCGTCGATGCAGCGACGACGACGGCACTTTTCCGTCCCTGCGCCAATGCATGCCGATGGGAAGAAAACTTCAAGGGTATCCCGTAGTTGGAATTCTATTCAGGGAAGAAAACTTCCTATTCATCCATTTGTGCCGGATGGAATTGTATTCAAATTACAGTTATAAAAGGAAAGCATTGATTTTAGACGTAATGAAAGGAGGTGGGATCGGAGGTCGCAGGTGGTGGGATTGTGTGGGTAACAAAACTATTTCGAACGTCATCGCAATTGTACTGAGCGTGATGCAATGTCCCATGGTTTGTCCCCCTTTCCGCGGACCCGGGCCCATTATGGTAGGATCTGATGGTAGATCAAAAGACTTTAGTTTTGATCAACGGTTAATATACAGGTGGGGTAGATTCTGGCAGGTCAAAATTATTTTTCTCCCAACTGGTTCTTTAAGGGTTTAGATTAGATCACAGACCTGCTCATAGAGGGTAAACTATTTTAAAGGCCATTCACTAATACAAAAGTAAAGCTTAAAATTATATTGATCTTAGGCGTCCACAACTACAAGTGTAATTGAACAGAGCTTACATTCATATATTCTATTGAAGATAGTCACAGGTAATTTCATAAGGAAAATGACATCAAGAGCACCTTCTATAACACGTATATGTATGGATTTTTAGATATTATTTCTTCTTCATGAGTTCCAGGGATCTCTTTTCATGAGGTTAACTACCAGATTTTAAAATTACATGCTCTGTTTTGGAGAATGCAGAGGGTATGTTAAAGAATATGCACAAAAAAACAAAGTAATATTCAGGCACACACAACAGAAAATGCACGCTGACCTTGGTAATAGAATGGATGTACCTGAGTGCAAAAAGTGAGTGCCCAGAATCGTTCTCATTTCTTGAACAATTTTAAATTGAAGGCTCAAGTGTGACTTATTTGGTATGATTGGTTGTCCAAACCTGTCGATTTAAAGGATAATTGAGAAATTGAAATTAGACATCCTAAACACACATGTTACTATCTATAGAATAGACATGTCACATGTCAACATCATGTATTCAGGGAAAATTTCAAAGAAGTAAATATAGTTTAATAATATTCAGGATTCCTAAGGACATGGAATCCTGCATATAAATCAAATAATATTTCTTAATAAGCACGCTTGAAAGACAAAGCTACAATCAGTAAGGCTGATTAACAACATAAATCAAACTCAGGATAAACACACGTTATGTGAAAGGAAACAAGCATCGACATACACAGGCAAAGACGTTCAGAAGCTAACTGATCCAAAGAAAGCAGGCTGCCTGCCGACACTGCATTCTTGCAAAACCTGGACGCCTCCTCCTCCCCCACGATAACAACCTTCTGCTCCTCCTCCTCCACTTCTCACCATCTGCAGATCCCCATATCGAGGCCAGATCAAGAGTGCCCAAACAGAATCATCAAGAATTCGCTCGGGACATCAAACAAGGAAGAAATTTGGGGAACGAATCACATACCTGTTGCATTGTATGGCTTGTCGTCATCATTGCAATAACCTGGGGGGATCACTCCTGGGCCCTGGGGGCCCTGCCTCTGAGGTCTCTCTTCATGCGAAGACGCACATCATGACCGGGTCAAAAAACCGATTTAGAGACATTGGAGGGAACACCTGGTGTTGGCTCTGATGCTGCCGTCGCAAACACTAATTCAGTGAAAGAATCCCAGTATGGTACATTCAAATCGACCACATAATAACCATGTTTGCGATTGATCTAATCATATCGAGGGGAGAAAAAGAATAAAAAACAACACCTGCTTGGTAATCTTGTGAACGACCTCATCGGCGACCCCTTCCACCAGCGGCTCCGCCTTCGCCGCCAGCGGGTGATCCACCTCCAGCTCGGCCTGCGGCTCCTTGGTGGAAAATACACGACCCCGACCGGCGCGTAGTACTCGAACTGCCGGGGCAGCGGGCAGCGGCACCACGGCCACGGCTGTCCCGAGCGGTACGAAGTCCAGCGCCTGCGCCACTACGCGTCCATCGCCAGCTACTCGGCGGCGATCTGGTGCAGCATCATGGGCTGGCTGCCCGGTTTGGAACATATGCGGGACAAACGGAGATGCTCGTCTCCTCCCGCATGGCCCCGGCGTGGGTCAGCTCTACGTTTTCCACCGGCGTGGTCAGCTATCCGGCGATTGAGACGGCTGTTATGAAATTGGAGCGGCGATGGGGCATGGTTGAAAATTTGATTGGAAAGAAACCTTGGCGTGGAGACCGGCAGGAAAGGTATGCGTCTTGGTTTCCAAGGAAAATGACGCGCATACAAAAGGAAAGCGAGCGGATTTTTGGGGGATCGTCAAATAAAATTAGAAAGGCAATCAAAGCATGGTTCGAAATTTGTTTGCAAGGAAACTTTGGCTTGGAGATCGCCAGGAAAGGAAAACAAAGCGTGCTCAATAGGAAAGACAGGAATTCGGGAGCGTGAGTCGGGATGGGTGTTGCGGGAGGGTAGAGTTGCGCCGGTGAAAAAAAACATTTTTTGACTCTCAAATGTTAAACTTTCTCTGTTGTAATTGTGTCGCAAGGTATCGCATTCTCTGTAATGGCCCCACATTTCTTTAAATCCAATGGTGGAGGTAGTGATCAAGATAGTAATCAAGAGTGGATTAGAGGTTGGGTACACTAGATTTAGGTAACCTAACAAAAGGTAGGTAACTCGTGCTTCTAAACCCTTAAGGAACCAGTTGCGAGAAAAATCGGTTTTACCCTACCAAAAGTTACCCACCTGTATATCAACCGTTGATCAAAACTAAAGTCTTTTGATCTACCATCAGATCCTACCATAATGGGCCCAGGTCCGCGGAAGGGGGGACAAACCATGGGACATTGCATCACGCTCAGTACAACTGCGATGACTATCGAAATATTTTTGTTACCCACGCAATCCCACCACCCGCGGCCTCCAGCCCACCTCCCATTATTCCGGCAATAAATTTCTTTCCCTTTATACGTGAAATTTGAATACAATTCCATGGTAACGCAATAGACTGATTAGGAAAGTTTATTTTTCCATCCCAGCGCATTAGGAAGTTTTCTTTTTTCCATCCCAGCGCAATAGACTCATTAGGAAATTTTCTTTGTAATCGTGATCTCTTCCAAGCAGCCCGTCGTCATCGTCAAGGACGGTAGCGTCTCGCGGCGTCGGTGCCAGAGCCGACGTGGGACACGGAGGACGTCGCCGCGGAGTCTTTGCGCACCCTCCCGGTCGTCAAGTTCAGCGCAGATACAGGTGATGTTTGTGCCAATCGCTTAACTACTATAAACCCGACTTCTATCTAGCGAGATTGTTTGATCTACGATGGCCATGGTGTCCCTGGCAGTGGGTGTTTCAGATGTGCTGTGCCCTGAACAAACGCATGATGGGTGTGATTGGTTCATATTCAGCAAACTCTCTCCGCAAACTAGGTGCTCGATCAAATTGAGGTGCTCGATCAACCATTACTATAGCGCAATGGTTCAGATGTGGTTGGAGAACCTTTTTCTTTTTTTTTTGGCCGAACCATGCTTGTTTGCCTGCACCTCAATTTTTCGTATGTGCTACAGTAATGGTTTCAGTTGATTTTATAGGCTGACTTTTTGTCTAAGATAGTTATGCGCGCAATGGTTCAGGTGTGGTTCGATAACCTGCACCTCGATTTTTCGTATGCGCTACAGTAATGGATTCAGTTGGTTTTATAGGCTGCCTTCTTGTTTCTCTGTCAGCCGGTTCACCCCATTGATTATTGCAAGGCCAGAGGCATTCTTTTAGATACTGCTGTTCTTGGAATCTATAACTTTTGCTTTATATAAGTCTAGCTCCCTTCCGTTTCATTGATTTGAAATACCATCTATTATATCAATCTAATTTTGTGGACATGGTTTCATTTCAGTCACTATGGCCAAGCGTAAACCCGGTGCGGTGGAAGATGAATCCCCGCCACTACGAGACTTTAATAATATCGACGAAAATGGTCAGATGTGTAAACCTGCTTTTGTTCTCTCTTCAACTGTCCACCTACACATTAGGATTGACAATGGTGCCGGACATTGTCGATTGTTTTTAGGTGCTCCTGGAGGTCAACATGAAGTTCAGGTTTCTTCTTCTGGTAAATCTCCTAACAAACCACCCAGGCGTCGACCCCTCGCTGATTGCACGAATGTCCTTTCAAATGGTTGGTAAATTCCTTTTTTCCCATCATGGCGGCATAATTTTTTTGGGATTGTTACACAATTTTGGTGGGTAACAAACATGTGTTCCTTTTTTCTAGACCCAAAAAAAGGCCAGGTTGGTGAAGAGCTCGCTGCCAAACGTAAAAGAGAAGCTGAAAGGAAACGTTAGTATCGCGTACGAAAAAAGGCCGAATTGGAGAATTCTTTGCCCATGTCAGTTCTTGAATCATCAATGACAAATGTAGTAGGTGCCAATTGTTCCCTCTTATTTTAGAAAATAATTGGTTCATACGCAGATTTTAATTACTACTTGTCAAAAACTTAGGCGTCAATGTTGTCTCTGCAGGGTGTACCATTGAAGAAGCGGCGTCGAGGAATCACCTAAATGCCACGCCATTCACTCTCCATACAGGTTCATTGGGATCACTGTCATTAATATTTTGGTTTTTTTTTTAGTTTGACGCATACTGTTTTTTTAGTCACTGTTGAAGAGAGGTTACACATTCTTATATATATGTGGAAACAAATATTCAATTGTGTTTAGGCCCTACTGCAGTGTCTGTTGTGACGAACCCAACATTGGGTTTAGGTTCCAATACCACCACACCCTCCTGGTGTAGCCAAATATCGATGCCGGTCTCGAACCCTGCAGGTGTAGTTCTTGTAAATAGCTCTGATTTTTGGTTTTCAGGTTTTTTTATATGTGTTATTTTATATGTGCTATACATATATTCTGAGCCATCCAATCGATCATATTTATTTTGAAGCTGAGGCGATGAGGGACACACTTGTCAACCCTACGTTGGGTTTAGGATCCATCGTCGATCTGTGCACACGGAATGAACAAAGTAAAATGCTTAATCCACACTGTTTTTCAATGTATTTTTATTTGTTCCAATTTATTACGGCTTAGAGTAAATTACAACTGATCTCTTTGTATTTGATTGTTAAATTGACTTGATTGTTCCAGGTGGCAAGGAGAACCAGGTTGTCGAGATGCAAGGAAACAAAGGGATCAAGAGGTAGAAAAAAGGTACTATGGTATAGAGTAAGATGGAGATGTTGTTAGATGTTAACAGGGCGGGATTGGCGAAACTTGTTAATAACATATGTTTTTATATATTTTCAGTAATATAAAGTTGACCCAAAAACCTCTTGAATGGCATTGTTCAGGAATTTTCGGGGAGGGCAATCATGGCACATCTCAACCATCGCAGCTATCTGTTCTTACTGGAAATATTAAAGAGGCGGATGGCAAACTCAACCAAACGAACCCTACATGATATCACGAATATCGAAGCAGATGGTGTGTTCTTTTTTTTTTTTACATATTCACTATTTACAATATTATATGGACTTAATCTCTGTTTAGAGCTTACGATTTACACTTTTGCATAAAAGAATAATTTTTGATTGTAATCCGTGAGATTGGTTGACATGATTTGGGAATCAACATAAAAAAATTAAATTCACAAAAATTGATTTGAGTATTTTTCTCATTGTTTGTCTGCGAAACTAAATTTCTGTTAAATGGTGACGATGGAGGTAACCTTAATGGTGACGAGGATGAAAACAGGCTGCATAGGAACGATAATTGGCAGCCATCCACTCTAATTCTTCGCCGTGATGGAGGTAATCTTGATGGTGGGCTTGGCCAATCTGCTACACCAGAAGAATTGCAAAAGGCTAAACGTCGCGAGTACAATAAACAGTATCGGCAGCGGAAAAAAGAGGAGTTGGCCTTCGCACGTCAGATTCAAAATGGTCAGTGACACGTCCAACGCTGAATTTTTTTTTGCAGGCTTTTCCTTTTCATAATTTCTCATAATTAAATTATTTGAAGCTATATATAATAATATGTGATGTTCCAATAAAATGTGCAGGTGCCAAAATACCAATAGTTATTGATGCTGATAAGTTGTTACAAGCACACTCCACAAAATTGGCAAAGCATCGAGAGTGTGTGAAACGGTATCGTCTTCGGAATTCATCAATGAATGGAGTTGAGCAGACAAATACATTACTATCCAGATCTGGTACGTCATTATTGGAAGTTACCATCTGTCTGAATGAATATAATATGGTGCACCATTGGATTAACACTAATTAATCTACACAAAAATTGTGATGCACTCTGGCGGGGACAAATATTAGACTGTTTTGCTTTATTACATTGTTGAATTGAATATTCGTATATTACAAGATATCTTTTTGTTGCCAGTTGCTCCGTCGGGAAATATCAATCCTTCGCTGGGTACGGGGGACCATAATCATGTTATTGACGGCGTTTATGATTCTGGTATTTGGGATCCCGATGCATCAGGAGGCCGCAGATTCGGTAAGCTGATCCAACATGTCCTTTTCTTTTGTAAAATAAAGCTGCAATTACATGTTGCGAATCTTATATATATATATATAGGTATCCTATATAACTCCCTAGGTGTGAAATAATATTTCACACCCCAGCCAGCCAACCCAGCCACGTCACACCTCACCCAACCCACCAAGCAACTGACCCGACCAAAACCCGGACGCACCAGCCCAAAAAAATCACCCAGGCCGCACATGCATGGTAACAGAACCAGACAATAAAAAACCAAGAAAAACCGGACCATTTTTTCCAAGCATAAGAACATATTAGATCAAAGTGTAAATACTGCATGGATTTTGTGCCCACGCACCTGCCATCAGAGCTCGGACTTTCCATTTGAATGTCCGTGATTAATGCTAACAATTATGAGTATTTGATGGGCCCGTGATAAAGAGACGTGGTTTACCATTCATTGTCGTCCTAATTCTGGCGATCGAGGCGTTCAGGTCTGCCTCGGCCTCTCGACAGTGGCGGCAATTGCTTCGTCCATCTCGACGGTGACGGCCTCGTCTTCCCTGACGGCAGGCGTGCTAGCTGCTGGAAGCCGTCTCTCCTGCCAAGGTACGCAAGCAATCTTCTCTTCTCCCACCAGAATCTGCTCCGATTGATGGCACGCGGTTCTAAAGTTGCACTATGTTTGACTGCTCGAACAATCCTAGGCATTTGTTTCTTCAATGGAGTGGGGGGATTGCCTTGTTGATATAAGGTGCCGGAGAACCCCAAGCTGCTGGTGATTTCCATCACAAACTGGCGATATCGGCGATTGTTGATGGATCTGCAGTTGCTTCGTCTTGGACGGCAGGTCGGCATTCGGTAACGGTCGTTACTTGGTCATCTGGCAAGGCACGCGTCGATTCGTTTACCTCCTAGCCTACTGACAATGTATGCTTGCATTTGTTTAACCCTGCAAGGATCTTGACTATTTATCCTTTCCCTGGTGAAGCAGGCGCCTAGAAATCAAGCAATCACGGTGGCTGATCCATTTATGCTCTTGTGCTCAATCGAGTTGAATCTCCTTCCATTTGGATACCGACTCTGGCGATCTAAAGCATTCATTTTTGGCAGATCAAAAATGCCCTCTGTTTTGCATATGCATCAGTCTTGAGAGCAAATCTTCTTGCATGCCGGAAGAGCTTCTCAACCAATTAATCGGGGCGCAAGAGAGCCCAGTATACTGTCGGGCCTTCAAATGGATTGATCCATGGCGAAGCACACGACTGTCCCGGTGACTAAGCTAATCCATTGAAATAGAGGCCAACCAGGTTTCAGTATCTGCCTCCTTAAGATTTGTGTTTCTCCTGTCCTTTCCATGATGTGCGTTCATCCACAAATATTTGCATGTACAGATAAGATATGTTTCAGTGCGCCGTGATGGCAAAATTCTTGTTCGTTATTTTTCTTGCTGGATTAGCGCAAATATAGTAGATTTTGAATTTTCCAGTTTGTTGTGTGGTCGTTTAAGACATTTTGATGCCCTTATTTCTTTGCTTATTTGGTCTCAGGCAATATAATAGATCCTGTATTCTTGTTTTTTATTTTGAAGGATATGAACCTTGCATCTGTGACGGCGTACGACCAGGCAATGGAACCAATGAACAGTATGAAAGACTTGAAACAAATCGAACCCACATTGATTGAGAATTGGAGAGAGCAGCACGACCAAGAGTCCAGAAGAGAGCAGCAGTGTATTTTTTTGAAGAAACAAAATTTTAAGTATACTGGAAGTAGATGCTGGATAGATAGTCACAAAAAGAATACATTTTGATATAGTTTATGATAGGAATGTCTTCTTTTTGTGATCTCATTGTGTAACTTTATGATGACAAACGACAAAAGATGATAGACAAATTGGGTTTGACATCAGAATGATTATCATACTGGACATGCAAGTTTCGCTCAGCGATTATAGTCTTTAGGTATCCTGATCAACACGGTCTTAACAAGGAATTTGTGATCGCACTGTTTGCATTATACTATCACAACAAATGAAGATTTGATTCAAACACAATTTCTTATCACTGTAAACACTGTCCAATATATGTTTAAGAAAACAGGTAATACGTTTCTAATGATATCTTTGAGAGAATTGTATTTATTTTTTATGATTTAAAAGGGTACCTTTTTATGATCGCACATTGTGATTTATGATTAGAATTTGGGACCACGATATCATGATCCTTCCTATTTCCACACCTCCTCAACAAACATTTTATGATTAGACACTGTACGTATTTCAAATCCATGGTTGATGTTTTATGTTCACAACTTATGGAATATTAACCATAATGTCTTTGTTTTGATGAATACATCTCCTATATCGAAAATAATAATCTATCCATAAGATGATTCAGAGGCCTGAACCATGCAAATAGCCTAGTTAAATCATAAGGAACCTAACCAAATGAGCTATGCTTGACTCAAACCTATTTGTTTAAGAATTTGTGATCACACCTATTTGTTTTTGTGATCTCACTAGCTGCCATTTTACGATCAAAACTAAACCAAGTACTATTTGGAGTTCCTCGATAAAAAATAAAGGAAGAAGTCCATTTTACTACCCTCAAGTATCCATGTAGTTCACTTAACCCCCTAAACTAATTTTTGGTCTACTTTACTCCCTCCAACTATTTAGATTGGTTCAATTCACTCCCTCATGAAATTTTTCTTTTTTGTATCTCTTGCTACACATCATGTTTAAGCGTAAACTTTTGTGAGATTATAGGTTAAAACATACCTTATGTTAGAAAAATGTTTAAAGATCTTTTTTCAATTTTTTTGTATGTGGGAAATGTGCAATATATATTCCACATATAAGATAGAATAATGCAAGAAATGTTTTTTGAAGAAGTCTGGAACAATTTTTCTAGCATAGAGGATGATGTCATCTATCATCCTACAAAATTTTAGCTTCAAATATAACCCATACAAAGAGAAACAAAAAAGAAAAAATCACAAGGGAGGTGAATTGAACCAATCTAAATAGTTGGAGGGAGTAAAATAGACCAAAAATTAGTTTAGGGGGTTAAGTGAACTACATGGATACTTGAGGGTAGTAAAATGAACTTCTTCCAAAAATAAATATCACAATAGTTTGAAATGAGTCAGGAAAACTTTATGATAACACCAGTATTTGTCAAAAGCAACTAAAAAAATTGAAGTATTTCTTGTCAAGTTTTTTTGGTGAATGTTATCAAGGTTTTTATGATTCAAACACAGCTAGAAAATATCTTTTATTTGACTGGAATTAACAAATAAAAAATATGAAGTAACACAAGAAATTTGAGCCAACCACAAATTTTAATGAAAATCACATTCTTATTTCTGTTACCTCAATTGGTAACATTTTATTATAAACGGTTTTCAAATATTTGACAACCTCACAAAATCTGCAAAGTTTTATGACCCGTATATACTACAAAATATGGATATTTGATAAAAACCCAAACATATTTTGTGGTATCGAATTGTTAAATCATCACATTCGGTTCATATACAGCTATTGCAGTCGGCTACATTAACATTTTGCATTCACAGTTTTAATTTATAATTTCGAGGCTCCCCAGATCAAGGTTTTTATGATCAAATTTAGTCATTTTTATGCTCAAAGAACTACCCCTGATGTCAATTTTATGATTATCTAAAATTTCACCAGATCAAAGTTGTTCTGGTTTTTATGCTCACGGGTTCAATTGTACAATGACACCTCTGCCTATATACATTGCATATTATGTGTACATATGAATGCTGACAAATTTAGTGTTCCAAATTCTCGCTACGGGTATTAATTATTTGTGATCAAACATTTTTAGGTGCAAATAACTCCAGGGTTTTCACGCAAGAGTGAACTGTTGACATCTCTATTATCATGTATCTTTTTTAGATTTTACTATCCCACTTATTGTTTAGTGATCTCACTAGTTCCTTTTTATGATTTCAATTGGCGAAGAAAATGCAAGCAAGGGACGTCAACTTTTTACTACCAAAACTAACAGAATATTATTGTGAGGTTTGTTTTTTATTCAATCAGTTTTAGTTTTACGTTCGCACGTGGCAGTGTTTGCTATCAGGAATTTCGAGTGGCAAACAGACAAAGTTTAAGTGCTCAGAAAAACTAATTTTGTGTAAAAAAATCTGATATTTGTGATTAGGAAACATAAGTGAATGTTTGCCAATACAATTTCGAATTTTGTGATAAGAAAAACTAATCAGGTTTCTTATGGTAACCAGCTTCACTCTGAATCCAGGACACAACGCTATCTATTTTTTATGCTTCACCTTGGAAGTATTTGCGTTCACATCTATTTTTGGCATTATAAAAATCTCCACGTTG
The DNA here is from genome assembly GCA_007726485.1 of Eragrostis curvula. Taxonomy (NCBI): domain Eukaryota; kingdom Viridiplantae; phylum Streptophyta; class Magnoliopsida; order Poales; family Poaceae; genus Eragrostis; species Eragrostis curvula. The sequence goes on from RWGY01000026.1 coordinate 140,193, forward strand.
TTCCTATTGGTAGTTGTTCAGAGTAACTTGCGTCAATGCGACAGCTAGCACAGAATCACTGCCCCGGATTCGTCGCATGCAGTAAACAAATTTGGAAGAAGCAAAGCGGAGGAGAAAAAACCGGCAGACAAATCCCGGTTGAACCCCGACGCACAGTAAAGGCCTGGACCGCTCCTCGGTTCCGGCCGGGGGCGCGTGTGGCCTGCGTTGCTGTACGGTTGGCTGGCTGGGGTGTGAAATAATAAATCACACTCAGGGTGTGAATTAGCGCTGCCCTATATATATATATATATATATATATATATATATATAGGAAGCGTTTTTCCTACTTCCGGGTGTAGTTACTCCTACATTTGTATCTCATAATTTAGGGAGTATCCGTGCATACTTGGGGTTTATAAAAAAAGTATGTATACATACTTGATGTTTAAAAGTGGTATGTGGACATACTTCATTTTTTTATATGAGGATACATCAAGTATATGGACATACTCCTTTTTCTATACAAAAAACGTGATATATATCAAGGTGCAAAAAAATATGAGTTCCACTTAAAACTTTTCATGGTTATCACTTTGAGAAATCTTATTTTGGGTATATGTACATACTAAAAATAATATATGGGTATGTACACATACCCATGGTGGTTTTTTAGAAGTGGGAGTAACTACACCCGGGAGTAAAATGGATTTTCCCTATATATATATATATATATATAACTTCTATACAGTACCCACCAAGCCGGCCTGTGCACATACAAACCAACCAGGAGCGTACGTGCATGCATAGATTTTATTACCTAATTAATGCTCCTTAATTTTTGGCTTAATTAATGAGAGAAATGCATGCACGTACATGTTTCTTTCCACTAATTGTGTTTCCTTGTTTATACATGGAAAATAAATGATGTGGTTTATTTTCTCAAGATTTGGCTGCCGTTTCAAAAAAAATTATATTTGGCTGCCGTGTTCTCTCATTCCATTTTTTCATCTCTCTCTCTCTAGGAAGGCACCTAGCTCTGGGCATCCTCGTCAATAACAGCACCGCATAAACTACAACGGCGAGCCATATTGCAACACGGGATGAACCATGCGCAGGCCAGAGAATCAATGTTGGCAAGGTACGTATCTATTTTTATTTTTTTTTGCCAATTCATTTGATTTTGTCTAATGATTATCTCAATCACAGTCAGCGTCATCATCTCAGACGGCGGCCCTGGCGACGTCGTCGTTTTCTGGCCATCTGACGATAGTCTCTTTGGTGCGGGCTGGCGGCCGGCGAACCGAGGAGGGCAGATGTCCTTGGCCTTTTCCTTGTGTCCATGACCGGCGAGCACGGCCCTGCATTCAATCCGGCGAGATCCAGCTATTCATCAATGCCAGAGAATTAAGCAACAGCATCGATGAGGGAAAGCATCAACAGCTTCGGCGGCGACATGCTGACGGGCGAAATAGTTGCTGCCCCGAGGATCTCCTAAAGGCAAGCACGGGGTTCTTTGCTTGGCTTTGGGTGTTTTTTTCCCCGCAGCCCTGCTCATGCTCCCCTTGTTTTGATTCTTCAGGTGCACAAAAAAGTGGAGCAGGCAACCTGTTTAATGTAATGGAGATCTGGGTGTCGTAGTAGTTTGTCATCTGGACTAGTGTCGAGCTCATTCTGTATTGTACGTTTCATGGCTCTCTAAGTAGGAGGTTCAGAGTGTTCAGAGTGTTATTCGGTTAGAGATGTTAGTCGTCCCTATCCAGACCAAGAAGACTGATTCAATACATGTATATTGATCGTTGAAGACTGATTCAATACATGTATAAATCATTGTTTTATCCTCCCTGATACTGACTTCCCAGGATCATGGCAGAGGAATTAGTTTGCATTGGTATTTTTTATACCTATACATTGCAAGTTTTATACTTCAGCGCTGCAGCTCTTTATGATTCACTCATATTTAAAAAATGAGCTACCAAGTTTTTATACTTCAGCATTGAAGTTTTTACTATTGACATATTCAAAATTCCAAATATTTTTATACTTATGCATTGGAAGTTACCAAGTTTTATACTTCAGCACTGCAAAGTTTTTACGAATCAACATTTTTTAGCCAATCCTAGCATTACATGCACCTCAGTATGAAATTTACAATTTTGAATCACCAGTTTTTATGTCCCAGCCAAAAAAGCTTTACAACTTGCACGTTTTTATGCTCACAAACATTATTGTGTATGACTCAAATTCAAAATTTATGATTCGTAGCAATGGTATTTATGGTTGAAGAACAACGATAACCATCAGGCTCAAGAATTCTAGAACTCATTAGCCTAAATAATTTTATGGTTTGAGTTTATATAGGCACATAAAAATGACAACTGTAACATAAATAGTTTTACCGTCTGAGTTTATTAGCACATAAAATTCTTTTCATGTAACCGTAACATATTATTAGTTTAAACCGTAAAATTCTATCTAGATATGAGATAGCGTACAACCTTTAGTCTTTTAGGCTCACGCACCTGCCAATTAACTCATGACCATTGAACTTTTATGGTTGTGGGAATTCTTTTTACTGACAAGGCTTGTGACTGAAAACTAGCACTATTTTACGGTTACATGAAAAGGTTTTTATGGGCCCATCACCCCCATGATCATAAAAATTGTTATGTCAAATATGATAATTTTTACTCTCAAGTGTGGTGACCATAGAACTAATATAATGTAGTGTTACCTGAACAGGCTAGAAATTCTTGACTTGAGCAAGCCTAAACCTGAAGAGGTTGTCCGATATTTTTTTTACTAACAATGGCTGTGACTGCTAAAACTAGTATTATTTTACAGTTATGTGAAAAGGTTTCATGGGCCCATAAATCCATGATCATAAGATTGTTATGTTGCTAATGATAGTTTTTACTCTCATGTCTCAAGTGTTTTGACCATAAAACTAATAAAAGTTAGTGTTCCATGAAAAGTTTTGAAATTTTATAATTCGAAATATATGATTTAATATCATTGGTGTTTATTCATTGGCCAGACTAATTTTCATGTTTTCCCACGTTAGTGAATTTTTCATTGACATCACTAGTTTCGATGAAGAAACCATACTAGTATTTCACAGTTACACGTGTTAAGAGTTATATTCTTAATTGATGTTTCTATAATTCACATATGAGAAATTTATGATCTCAATTCGAAGGTTTTACGGCAAAAAATAATCATTTTAATCACTTACACATCCTGAGATTTATGATTTCACAATATTAGTTTTTATGCTCCAACCATGCTAACCTTTATGTTTTCACGCTAGTGAATTTATGGTTTTATACATCTCACATATACAAGATTATAAATACAAAAAAAACACATTTAGTCATTGAGGCTTCCAATAACATGCATGATGACTCCCTATAGGTGAGTCGATGTTGAGACACATGATGACGTAGTCATTCGTCCAACCTTGCAAAAACTTTTCTACTATATATCACCCATGAAATTTATGATTACAAAACTACTAGTATTTATGTTGTAACCCAACTAACACTTACTCATGTCAACTTTATGATGTTGCACTAAATGCATAAAAATAGATAATTTGTGGGAACATGGGATGTGTACGTGCATCTGAAACTGATCGTAAATAGTTGTTTTTTAAAAAAAAACAATAATGCTTGTCTCGATAGTTAAATTATTCATCACGGATCTTGTTTTCTACATGGAAGTATAAGAATATGCCAAATACTTAAAAATAAAATCTTGAAGATTTTTATGCTCCTAGTGAATTGATCCTTTTTCATTTGAATATTACCTGGCACTAACATATCATTTGAAATTAAGGTGTTTATGATTATGACAAATATTATTTACAACCTTGTTTATGGAGTACCTAGCGGTAAAGAAAAAAAA